>PVIY010011170.1:0-66255 GCA_004026745.1 Myrmecophaga tridactyla | reverse complement strand
AGGCGGGCCTCAAAGGCAGCTTCCTGCAGAATCTGGACGCTGCAGGGATTTTGAATTACGGGAAGGCTGCTGGCAGGCTGCGAGGTGCATTTCTCATCTTAGTTACTTTTAGAAAAGGCTGACAGCATTGAGATCCAACGGTGTCCAACTTTGACCCCAAATCTAAGGTTTCCATGAGCATCGATATTTTTCAATATCAGTTTCCCCTCCAGGTCCTGTTCATGAGGCTGGGAGAGGAAGCAACCACGTGAAATCGAGGAAGCATTTGCTTTCCATCTTCCTTGAACGAAACAGATACGGGAAGTGAAAACGCCCCCACAACGCGAGGCACAGCCCTGCAGCTTAGTGAGATGCTACAAATGTCCAAGTGGGAAGCCAAGAGGAGCCAGAGCCAGAGGGGTGTGTAAGTTTGCACGGTGACACCCAGACACTGTGGCTCCTGCAAGGGCTGCCTAGAAGAGCCCACTAGGTGCTTGTTGAAACTAACCAGCCTACAGTACCTCCGGCCAGGCTGTTCTTATGGCATTTCATTGCATGCCAGATTTTGAGCACTAAATGAACTCGATGTTCTGTTTGGTGGGGCTTAGGCCAAGCCAGCTCCTCTAAATGGCACAGAATTAATTGTGAGAGCTAAAGCCCACAGAACAGATCTTGTTTCGAGAATGTGCAGAATGCGTGGTCTTACGGAGTAGGTGGTCATTCCTGAGAGGTGAAGTGCGATGGGTAAGAGCCTCGAATCTGGAGGCAACAGTCCAGTGCACAACTCAACACTGCTCCTGCTGGGTCTGTGACCTTGGACAGATTACTTAAACTCCCTGTGCTTCAGTTTCCTCATCTGTAAAATGGGGATCATGCTCGCCATTCCCCTATAGGTTGTTATGAGGAGCAGATTCCAGAACTCAAGCCTAACACCTTCATTTCACAGATGGGGAAACGGAGGCCCAGAGTGAGGCTGTGACTTGCTCAAGGTCATCCAAATAGTGGCAGAACTGAGCCCAGCACTCAGCTGCTGGAAATTGACTTCTTTAGTTCACTTTCCAGATCGCTGGAAAGGGTCTGCTGGGACAGGGTCGTGGCACTCAGCCAGCTCTCGAGCCGCACCAGGCACATCAAAGGAGCCAGTGAATTCCTGCAGCTTGGTCTCGGGACATACAACGGGAGGAAACATGTATGCAGAGAAACAGAAATGCTGGACTCCCATGAGTCCTGGCTCCTCCAGGAGCGCCCCATGGACCAGCAGCATGGCCGGCACTCGGGGGCTGGTGGAAATGCAGAATCTCAGGCCCTGGTCCTGACAAGTGGAATCTGAATCTACATTTTAACAAGAGCCCCAGGCAATCTGCCTCTACTTTTAAGCTTGAGAAGTGCTGCCATGAAAGTTGGGCAGGGTGGAGTGTAGCTTATGGAAAAGGGTGTGTGAGAGATGCCTACGAGAACCACATGCTTTCTGGGCCGACGAAGAGCTCCCGGTCACAGTGGGACTCAAGCACTCCTGTACATCCCTACCATGGTGAAGCGCTGCCCTGTACGTCCCTATGCATGGCGAAGTGCAGCCCGGCATCTCCCTCCCGCTGCTTTCACAACCTGAAACATGCTGAAGCCCATCGGGTTCAGGGATTCAATTTGTCCGTTCTTCATTTATATATCAGCATGCTCAGTTCTAGGCACTGGGCATGGGCCAAACCGACGAGGCGGGGCTCTGATGAAGACCACGCCCCACCAGGGGACACAAACAATAAACAAAGAAATAAGAAAGCATCAACTGATGAAAAGTGCCCTGAAGAAACGACATCGGGGGGAGGAGAAGGAGGCAGGACCTGACTCCTCAGGGAGGAGGTAACATTTCTCCAAGGCAGGGGCCGAGGAGCAGCTACCTCTGCCACACAGTGCGGGCCCGGGCTCCGCTAGGAAGTGCCGGTAGCTCTGGGGGGACTTGGGTGCCTGCCTAAATGTCTTTACTCTTTAAAAGGATATCCTACCTGATGCCTGAACACCCTTCAGACAGTTGGCCCCGGCCCCGGGCGGCCACTGTGGGGCGAAGGCGCTGCTCCCCCCTCCACCCCAGATCTTGGGGTTTCTAGGCCCTGAGAGGGCCCCCACCCCACCCCTTCTCATTAATTTATAAGCTTCCAACCCACTTTCTGGTTTCAGAGAGAAGCATCATTCTGGATTTCCACAGAGGAGGGTTTGAGGAAGACCCAGCCCTGAGACCCCAAAGGAGTCATACACTTTATGTCCCCGCCCCAGGACGGGCGCAGCCGCAGACGCCTGAGTAAACAGTAGGCTAGCAGTGGCATCACCCATTGGTCTGCATGGCTGGGCCAGCTGGGCCCCCAGGTCCTCATCTACCCCAGCCTCGCCACCCGCCCCCCACCTCCACCCCCCCCCACACACACACAGAGCTCCCCACTGCTCCTGGGGCTCGGCTTCCCCCACACCCAGGGCCTCCAGTGGGGGCATGGGGTGCTGCCCACCCAGGGAGCTCACTCCCGACCCCACCTGGAGAAGGGTGAACCCCATGACCTCATGCCTCAGGCGCTTCCTCCGCGGGACAGCTGCAGCCGTGATGTCTGTGGTGTGTGCTGGTGTGTGCGACTTGGCTGGTGGGCGGTGCTGGCACTGTGGTGGGGAGGGAAGGGCGCCACAGGGCAGAGGCAACTGCATGCTGTGGCCCCTGGTGCTGTGAAGCGGAGGGAAGGGAGGCGGGAGGAAGAGATGGAGGCCTGGTACAGAAGGTCCAGATGACCGTGGAAAATAAGGACCTGGGAACTCTGTCACAAGTCCTTGGGCTAGGCAGAGTCAAGAGACTGACAGGTATTCACAGAAAAGGGCCATGTGCCCAAGGGGCATGCAGCTGGGCGGCACTTGCCGGGGCCCAGTCCAAGTTGCTAGATGGGGGCAAGTGTCCAGTGCTGAAACCCAGGTGCACAGATACCCAAGGGGAGAAAGTGTACAAACTAGGCAGGGTCCGGGGCAAGGGGGTAACCGGTGTGTGGGTGGAGGTGGGTAGACAGCTGGCCGTTAGCACTGGCCAGCATGGTTGGTCAGAGCCCAGCTTTGATGAGCCATAGGAGGCTGACATAGCCAGGTGTGCCGGCCGGTGGAATGGGGCAGGAAAGGCTGTTCCACAGGTAGAGACTGTGTCCCGACCTTGTCCCACAGCTGGGCAAATGTGGACGTACCTGGGTGAGACCAGGTAACAGCTTAAGTCAAAACCACTGGGACCCGTGAGAAAGATGGCTGCGGGGCAGACTGCTGGCAGCACGCTGTGGACCTGTTTTCCCAACCGGAACCACGGAAGGGGTGTGTGTGGTGGCAAAGCCAGGTGCAAAACCCACAGCACCATAGCCTGACTATATAACCACGGGCGGCAAGTCATGTAGGCTATTTAGCCCCTGTTAGAAAAAGAAGGAAATAATGATACCAACTTCCCCACACTTGATACGGAGAATGAATGAGGTGATGCACGTTCATTCGTGCCTGGCACAAAATAGTGCTTGATAAATGTAGGTGTAACTGGAGCAGGAGTGAGTCTTGGGGTCTCGGTAACAGATGCCCAGGTAGGGAAGAGTGAGCTCTGGTTTGGTGTGGCTGGGCCAGGCAGGAAGGAGAAGATTCCACAATGGAATGCACTAGATGTGTGTAGCTGGGCCAAACCTGGGCCCCTGGCTTGTGCCGCACCCCTGTGGGGCAGCTGCCTTGGAGGCCTGTGGGTGTCAGACCTCACCGGTGGATGGCTGGATGCACACAGGGGCTTGGATGCAGATGGCAAGCTTGGGGACAAGGGGACGGGGGCTCCTTGTGTGGCTGAAGTGGGGGTTGGTAACCCCCACGGGGGCAGGAACCAGAGTTCCCTTCAGCTCACCCTCCCCCTTGCCTTCGAGCCCTCCAGATATCTTGGGACAGCCATCCCAGCCAACAGCTGCCTCCAGCCCCTGAGCAGACAAGATACCTCGGACACAGCTGATGGAGACAGGCAGGCAGGCAGGCCTGGGCTCAGAGAGCTGCCAGCTGCCGCACTCAATCACTCATCCACCCAAACAGCTGTTGAGCATCTACTCCACACCAGGTGCTGGGCTACGACCTGGGAAACCAAGCTGACAGGCCCAGATTGCCCTCGGGGAGTCCACAGCCTGGAAAGAGAGTCAGACAAGTATAATTTCACCCCTGAAAATGTAGCCACAGGCTCCCTCACTTCCTGGCAGGGATGTGCTGTTCCTAGGCCAGCAGATGGAGGGTGGACACTCAGACCACAAGTGCCTTTATCCAGAAATAAAACCTTTCATTCCACAGTGACAAATTAGATTTGAAGAATCTATAGCCCAAGAGAGGTAATAAATTGACTTGAGTGTATAATGTATAATTTGTAAGATGCAAATAGAATTAAATAATGTTAGAGTTGAAATGGATCTTAGAAATGTTATCACCCGACCCTCTCCCTTTCCACACGTGAGGACCCTGAGGTCAGAGGAGGTAAGAGAAACTCCTTTCCAAGACAGCCTTGAATGAGGGAAAGAGCAGACGACTCACAGCAGCCCCTTTTCTGAAAGCAGATGTGATCTGGAAGGGGAGGGAGCACTTGGGGTATCTTGGTGGGAGTAGAGGAGTCTGGAAAAAGAGACAGCTTCCCTAACTCATGGCCAGCACTGCACAGATGAAAGTTATATTTTTCTAATAGTTGGTGAAAGGATATATTCCCCCAGGGTCAGGAATGCTCCTTTTGATCATGCCTTCCAGACCAGAAACACAAAAGCCTAAATCCTTAGGTTTCGGGTAGACATCCTCAGCAATGCCGGCGCCAGCACATTCTGGGGAGGGGACCAGTCCTGGGTCTGTAAATCCATCATAGTCTTTAAATCTCACTCGGACGCAACATTATCAGAAGAAAAGGCTGCAGGTGACACACAAGGCTCCCTGGTGCCCATCTGTGCTGAGAGTCGGGGTTTGCAAACTCCAGCAGGCAGGTGCCACAGAAAGAGTCCTACACACCAGAGGGGCCGGGCTTCAGCAAGAGGAACCACACTGCAGGAAGCTGGGAGGCCTGCATGAACTATCCTGCCCTCTACTCATAAACACATATGTGCACGGTCAGAAGCATATCCAAGTACTTAGAAACATTTACAGGTGTCCTGCAAGCTAAGTGGGGAGTGCACCTTTTCCCAAAGATTTGCAATTTTTATGGGAATGACTTAATCCCACTAAACCCTTTGTGCTAGAAGAGATTATTTTAATGAGCTGCCCCTCCATTTCTTTTTTTCTTTACTTTGGTAATGATTCTGCTCCTAGGAGCAGCACGAAGGACTAGCTATTGCCCATGTCTCTAGTCCTGCTGCCTTCCGAATTCATTTTTAGGCCTTGGCAGCCTACAAGTCACCGGATCCGTGGTTGCACTCAAAGCTCAGAGGGGGAAGTCTTTGGGCTGAATCAGTGCCTTGGCCAGGTCTACACGCAATCAATAGGATTTGCTTGGAGAAGCTACAGGCTTTCCATCTACACTGCTATTTCTCATCTCTCCTGGCAGCTGTGCTCTCTGCCCCTCCTACCCTCCCCACACACACACCCATACTGCCTTTACCCCCTCCCCTTCCCAGCCACTCCTAGGAAAGGCTTAGCCTGGGTCTACCACATTAAATGTTCTGGGACTGCCGACCACGTGGGTTGTTATGTCTTCCTAGATCAGTCTAAAGGAATGCCCATGGGATTTCAGGCCTCCCCAGGTGTGCATGAGAGATATTTGGGGGATTAAGTTCTTGGAACACAGAGAAATGACCTTACCAAGATACACCATACAAAATGGCAAAAATTAGAAAGTCTGGCAATACCAAGTGTTGGTGAAGTTGTGTGTTAACCAACAGGAATTTTCTTACCTTGTTGGAGGAAATGTAGATTTGTGCTACTACTTTGGGAAACAGTTTGTCAATATCTCCAAAGTTGAAAATAAACATAACTTAATGACCTAGAAGTTTCATTTCTAGTTATATTCCATAGAGAAATGTATGCATGTAAGTGCCAGGGTCCATGTTCAAGGATGTTTTGGGGGCTTTTATGAATTATGAAATAAGAAACAACACATATATCCATCATCAGTAGAGAAGACAAATAAATTGTGGTATGTTTATACAACAGAATAATACACAGCAATAAAAATGAATGAAGACAGAAACAGTATAAGCATTTAAAATATAAGGTTGAATGAAAGAAGCCCAACACATACACACACGCTCAATATTCCATAGGACTCTATATATTTAAGGTTCAAAAGCAGGCGAAGCTATTGTATTTAGGAATGCATCTTCAGATGGTAATACTAAAAGGAAAAGCAAGGAAGATGATTAACAAAAGACAGGATACTGGGAGCAGGTATGGGTAGGAAAAGGCACAGTAGAGGCTTTGAGAGCATTGTTAATGCTCAATTTCTCGAGCTGGGTGGTGGTTGCACAGGCATTTGCTTTATAATAATGTGTTGGGCTGTACATTCACTGTTGATGCATATTTCCATGCATGTGTTATTTTTCTTGATTTAAAGCTTAAGAAAAGCTTAACAAAAATCACTTTACTGATCAGCATTTCTGGAGCTGATTTTACCAGGATGTGAGACTCTGGAGAGTTCAGATTCCATTTCTCTCTCCTTCATCTGCAAATGGAGTTTCCATTTCTCCATCCTCCTGTATACTCAAAGTGGATGTACACACGAAGCAGATGTCCCCACTCATACTGCCAAGCACTGATCTAACTTTGAACCAAATGTCCCCCCAACCTGACCCCTTTTGTTTTGTTTGATCTCTAAGGAACTCCCCTTGGGATTTAAGAATATCCAAGCACCAGAAGCAGAGTATCGTATCCATTCCTCCTGCAGAGTCAGTCTGGAGAGGGAATGCTTTCCCACTTACCTAATTTTCTGTCTTTTCAATTACTGAAAACTCTAGACAGAGTCAGCCAGTACAAGCCAGGACACCAGTGGCTGGACTGCAAGCTGAGGGACAGAACGCCATTCTATGGGCACAGGAGCCCAGGACCCATCGGAGGACCTTACCATCACATCACAGCACCCTGGGTGCACCATCCCTGTGCCTTAGACAGCCTGATTTGGGGAACCTTCCCCCAATCCTGGTAACAGGGCTGCGCACCTGTCTCCAGGTGGGACCCTCCCCAATCCAACTTTAATCCTAATTAATCTTAATGAGATTTATGGGATATAGCCCTGGTTCTGCCTAGAAATTCCCTTGGAAGAGCTATTGTTGTAAGTTCTGGTGAGGAAAAACAAGGGTAAGCTTCAAAGAAAATCATAAGGTCAGTTAGAAAGAGCTCTGGACCAGGAATCAGAAGGCCTGAGCTCAGCCCTACGCTTCCCAGCACCATGATCTTAGACCAGTCATCTAACTTCCTTAAGTCTCACGACCTGCCCAGCTCACAAGGACATATGGGCTAAATGTATGTAAATTATTAAAAACAGGAAAATACTATACAAGAAAGTATAATTTTGTAAACATCCAGTTTTTGCTACTAAAAACACCACATTTTTGAGAAAGAGAGATTGACATCAAGAGAAAATAACTAAGATTATTTTGTCACAAACCCAGTCCTCTGCACAGAAGACATCATCCTGCCAGATTAGTGGCATTGCACCAAATCCACCCACTCCCACCCTTTGCTGTTGGACAAGAGCTCAGCTGTTGGACAAGGCTGGAAAAGAGCTCCTGGCCCCTGATCAGAGAGCAATCCACTGGCCTTCTCAGGGGCAGAGCATCCGAACTTGGCCTCAGGAGCACCGTGCGCTACCCCAGACTCTCTTTCCCAGGCTGTGACCACCAGACAGAATGAAAACCAGGTGGCTGTGGATGTCAGGCGAAAGCAGAAGGGGTAGCTGTCACCCCCTCTGTTTCTGCAGAAATGCAATCCTCTTTTGAAGAGGCCTTGCAGGTTTGGATGTTTCTGGGGGCCGAGGAAAACGGAGGCACTCTTCCAGTGCTGAACGCTGATCTAATTCCTTTGAACTCATTTGAAAAAGTCAGAAAGTGGTTTTAAAGATGGGGAAGAGTTCCGCACCTGCACGCAGTGGGTGGTGGGCTAGGTCCCACTGGTACACGGACCACGTCGGCCAGGCCCGATCTCATCATTACAGCTGCCAATGTTGGGGAAGGGGAGACTCAAGGTGCTCAGGGGCCTGGTCATCTTGGGAGCCCTCCAGGGACAGTGGGCAGAGAGTGAGGAGGGGGCTGCTGTGCGCCTGCTGCCCATCTCGCCCCATCCACAAAGCTGGGGCTCCAGGGCCCTGACCCCTCTCCTCGCCCTCCTTACCTCAAGTGACTGCAGAGACCTCCCCACCCTCCAGAGCCAGTGGCCATAATGAGAAAACACTTCACCACAGCCCTGGAGTGGCAAGCCTAAGGGTGGGTGGAGAAGGAGCTGGCCGTGCTTGCCAGGAACACTGCTGGGGTGGGAGGAGCGTGTTCCAACAGATTGCTGCAGAGACAGCGTTTCGTCATCTTTGTCCCAGATTTCTTGGTGAAGCAATGTAGGAATGTTTGCCCCACTTACTCCCTGGTCATAACCCAAGCACCTAGTTTTAGTTAACCATTTCAAAGTGTTTTCAAGATGACTAGCTTACCTTTTAACCCCTCGGCAATCATGCAAAGTAGAGGGCACAATCCCACTTTACAGATGGAGAAAGTAAGACTCAGAGGTGGATGAGCCAAGTCACATGGCTGCCTGGCGGTGGTATACCAGGACCGATTCACTCTTTGCTGACTCCACTGCTCTTTCTACCCCAAACCAGGGAGCCTTGCCTTTTCCAGATTCCACATCCTCCATCTACTGATCACCCATCAGGCAACCTAAGCTCCTCCGTGATAGACACCCCCAAAACCCACTTTGTCATGAGGAATATTGATACATTTACAGTCATTCTGTTATTAAATTTACCGCTGACAGCGATCATTTAATATTATAAATTTATAATTTAATATTTAAAGAAATGGGTTTCTACTTGAAGCTCCCACTCTTTGAGTCAATGTTTCAAGTATTAGTCCAAGAAAGGGATGCCTGTCAATGGGACAGACCCATAAGTTTCTTACTGGTAAGGCTGAATGGTGATCATTATTTTTCTGGTAACTAAAGTATTTTTTATCGATATGTTAAAGAGTTCCAGCAATAGAACTTAACGTCAACATTAGGACTGTCTATAACAACTTCTGTGTCCCACTGTCACATCACACGGATGATGTGACACTAGATGAAAGCCATGGCACCAGCAGTCTTTGACTAAGGTAATCACACAACTAAATCTGGAATTTAGTCAAAATAATGTGCTGTCTTTGTCTAAGGTAATTACACAACTGGTCCATTCACCACCTGGGGATGATCAGCCCAGATATTTTCCAGTACAGAACATTATTTAATAGTAGTCATTTTTATCTCTTTTTTTTCTCCAAAATGGATTTGCAGTGGATTACCCCCCACCCCACAAGCATGAACCAGAACAGTTAAAAAATAAATAAAACCAGAACAAGAAGTAGATAACCCAGGAAAGACGTGACTCTACCTCAAAACCAGATATAAGATGCTTATTACATTTTTACATTTCATTTAGCTCTGAATTACTTGGAAGTCCAGGTGAAAATAAAAAATGCATTGGTGAAATGGTTCTTATACATGAAAAAAAGAAGGTATTTACATTTATGTTTTTCACTGTTTCTCTTTGTCACCAACAATTTGTCGTGACTGTGGATAAATGTTTTATGTATAGTTTTCCTTTCCAAAGAATAGAATGAGTAAGTCCAGTCAGGGTGTAGAAGTGCTTTGGAAAAAAATATCATGGGAAGTTTGATCCATTTTGGGGCCAATAAAGAAAAAAAAATAGAGAAATCAAAATCTTCCTTACCTCCTCCAGTTTATCCACTCGTCCCACCAGTTTGGTGGTGATGGAATGTAGCTTCAGGAGATCCAGACCATAGAAAGCTCCTTCCAGCAAGTCTATGATGGTGGAGAGCTATGAGACAAGGGCAAAGGGTGAGTCCAGGGCTGGGCAACTTTTCAGATCTCCATGTTGGAGACTCAACAGGGAAGCCAGTAGCAGGAATGGAGAGGTGGGCCCTCTGCAACTGGTATTTGTGTAGGTGGGGACAATTGTGGGCCAGCACAATGCTGAGGCTGTCTTCTACCTTCTGAAATTTTAGGGTCAGAAAACGGGAGAAGCCTACAAGAACAAGTAAATGCTGAGGGGTAGACATCTTTGCCAAACTATTCATGCCTATTTTATTAAATCCTTCCGTTGCATACATGTCTCTCTTTCCTACTAGGCTGTGAGATCCTTGAAAGTAGAGTTTATATGTCTTATTCATCTTTGTTTTCCCAAGATGCCTACCCTAGTACTTGGGCCATAACAGGCTATCTATAAATAGTCACAAAGTGGCTTATAAACTTCAATGCCTTGAGGATATGCTTTTGACTCTACTTCATCGTCATTGAAGAGGGCACCACAAGTTTTCCTTTAGTACTTATAGCCAACCTGACCCTAGGGTAAAGAGAGAGCCAACGGCCCATCTTGGAGGGGACAAGCTGCCATAGGGCACCCAGCCCTTCTGAGTTTTTCCCACCCTGTATCCCCTGCCAGTACAGAGCCACTGGGCAGAAGGGAGCTGAGACTCTGGTGGCATCAGAGCACGCAGAGTACAAGCAAAGGGGGCAGAAGAGATGACTGATCTAAGCCTCCCTGCCAAGGACCCGTCCCTGAAAGAGTCTGCCTGGCCATACTTTTGCAATCTCTGCTCCCCACTCATCTCTCAGCCTTGCTTCCAGATGAAGAATCTCAAGTATGAAATAGTCATGTTTAGGAGACAAGCTTCTTCCTCGCCACCAGGAGACAGTGGCTGAATCCTGCATAACAGCCATGGAAGGGTAGCTTGTTAGTTTCTGCTGTAATGACTTTTTGTTTCCTAATAGCAGATTTTGCCTGCTGATGTTCCAGAAGCCTCCCCTCTCCTCCCCCAAGAGTCCAATCCTATGACTCGGTGACTGTGGCACTTGGTTCAGAAAGTAGTTTCACAACAGGGCTGCAGCTCTGAGGGATGTGGCCGGCGCCGGGATGCTCCGTGTACTGGTAACCTGTTTAAAGAGCTATCAAAGGCTATCAGTGACGGAGGGTGTCCCAGGTGCCAGGTAGGGCGCTGGTATGTTATACAGTCATTCATTCATTCATTCATTCATTCATTCACAGAGTTAGGATCTACTGAGCCCAAAGGCTTTGCCAGGCATTGTGCCAAGTACTCGGTCGCTGTCATCTCATTGGTTCTCAAAACAACCCCATGAGGTGCATGTTATTAGTCCTGCTTTTATTCAAGGAAACCGAGGTCAGTCAAGTTAAATTAACGAAGCAGGATTACTCAGCAAGTGGTGACAGACCAACCTCGTTCCCAGGGAAAGGGGACGGGCCTGGTCAGATGAAGGCTAAGCCAACCCCTGGGGCTGCTCCAGTGGGCCTGAGTGAGAGGCCCCGCCCTTTGGGGGCGTCCTCCCCAGAGCAGGCTCCAGGCCTCTCCTTCCCTGGGGCACCTGAGCCCTCATGCTAAGGACTGCAAGGTTCCCTCTTCTCTGTGTGTCTCTCTGCCTTCGGGGTGCAGGCTGGGCTGACAGAAACTCATGGCAGAATGCCGAGGAGAATGCCGAGTTCTTTTTACCAGCTGGGCCTGGCAGCTGCTCACAGGCCTGGCCTCCCTGGCTCCATAAGGAGAGGCAGGCACACTTTGCTTTCGGCATCCCTTCAGACACCAGAGCTAACAACGACCGGTTTTGCAGATCATTAGTCTTGGGTGGATCCTCACCCAACACTCCAGGGACCAGGGCCTGACCACCTGTAAGGGCTAAAATGGGTCCCACCTGTTCAAAGCCTTACGACCCCCAGCCATGCCCCCGCTAGATTCACAGGTCCTGAACCAGTTTAAAGCTCCATCCCGTCTCCGACATCGCCCCACACCGGGTCCTACCTTCAAGTCCCGGCTGTCTGCGTCCCGCAGCTTCTGCAGCCGGAAGTCTCCCTCGCAGGGATTGAGTGCTGACGGGGGCGCGACACAGGCACACTTGCAGGATGAGCCCGAGGTGATTGTTTCCACGGTGTAAAAGTCTTCCTTCCTGGAGCTCCCCTCGTTGATCCGCTGGCAGGCGTCTCGGCCCAGGGGTCTCACCACACACTTGCACTGACAGTCCGAGCCCTCAGACACGGCCTTGACCTTGTCATAGTCCCCCAGCAACTGGACAGAAAGAAAGAGAACAGATTCAGGGCTGTGCAAACACCGACATCAGCCAGGCTCCTGACGGAGGTTCTCCATTTACTTTGTCAAAGTCCTAAGCTAGCCAGAGACCTCAGACAACTCTGAACCATGGAGCGAATAGGTCATTGCAACGCAATGTGCTGACTCTGAAATTTCCTTGAAGGCACTCAGAGTTCAGCATTCTTCGTTTGTCCTGGAAAGTTGTGCATTTCTCAGGGGGCCTTAGCCTTTCATCATTTAAAGGAAAAAAACAAATGCGCTCCATCATTCTTCCAACAGCCCTTGCCTTCAGCTACAATCCAGGCTTAGATGAAAAAAAGAAAAAGGAGAGGGAGTTGAAGGAGATCCTGGAAAGCTAATATTCAAAAATTGAGGACCACTTACTTGTAGCCTCACTCATTCATTCATTCAACATTTATTGAGTGCTTACTAGGCACTGTGCTGTGAGAGGTAAAGAGATGAGCCAGATATGGTGCTCACCTCTGGCAAGGCAGTCACACAAAGCAGACAGTGGTAAGCGCCCCAGAGAGGCAGAGCTAATAGGCAGTGGGAGCTTAAACAGAAGAGAGTGGCTCCAGCTGAGGAACCAAGGTAGACTTCTTGGAAGAAGTGGTATTTGATCTAGGCCTTGAGGCCTAGAGAATTGTATTTGACAAAAGGAATTTGGGAGGAGAAAGACTCGTTCAGAGTCAGTAAGGCTTTTCAGCCTGAGTGTTCACTTGGCTTCTAGAACAGCTTCTGAACCCAAACCCCAGGCCAAACCCAGGAAGGCAAACTGGCAGCACTTGCCTATTGCTTCTACAATGCTAACCATTTCCTTCTGAGCACTTGCCCCTGCCAGTCTCCTCAAGCAGGAAAACATGCAGCAGCTGGCATTCTGGAGCCCCCATCCTTGACACTTGCTGGAGAAAAGACTCCCCCCCAGCTCCTCTCCAACAGACCCTGCAACCAGGGCTCCCCTTCCGAGCCCAGAGAAGTATCCCTGCTTTTCACCCCCGCAGGCAGGCGCTGAGCTTGTTTGAATGGAGGTGTTGCTGGGATGCTGTCTGGGGTGGAAGAAGGCTTATCATGTTTTCCTTGCCAAGGCTGGGTTTCTTTTAATACTAATATTTGTTTTAGAGCTCTTGTCAAATACAGAATGGATCAGTGGAAGAAGAAGCTGTGGTTCGGGGTGATTTCAGTGGCTGGTCTTTATGGGCTGACAGTAAATATTGGCAGTCTGCTCTCTCTCAAGTTCTGCATGGATTCCTACATTACCTTCCTTGGAAACCTTGGGGGGATTCCTTCTTTTCAGGAGGCTCGGGTTTCAGGAAACCTTTTGTTGATGGTGCTCCAGAGCCTCGATGTGAAGGATTTTTATGTCTTTTCAATTTAGGGGTCACTGAGAGGTTATAGAAGGGTGACAGAGCATATTAAAGGAGAGAGGAACCCACTGTGTGATAGATCCCAAAGTGGACCCAAGGATTCGCTCTTCAGGAAGGAGACAGGACCCCGTCCAAGGGCTCAGTGGAGGCACAAGCATCCTTCACCCTGAGAACCATGGTGACGCCCACCACACATCATCACGCCGGCTCTGGAGAGCAGGAAATAAACACTCCAGAGAGGGCAGTCCCAGGCCAGCCCAACCCTCCTGCTGCTTATCTATAGAATGGCTATAAGGGTGTTCGGGATTGAAGAAAACAAGTGGAAAGTCTTACGCAAAAGGACACATTACAGAGGCCACCACCACCAGCTGCTGCTGGGCTCCCGCTGACACTGTGCCAGCACTGCATGGAGCTGCGTCTCTAGTCCAACCCAGGACACGGAGTCTTGTCAGTCAAACCATGTGTGTTGGGGTCATCTCACATTCATCACACATGTTGCTGTTCTGTCTTCACCCTATGCTTCTGCCTGGGTGTCTCATCCCATACCATGAAATAGAGGGTCAGTGGGCCACAGTGTCTGTCTCCAGCACACCTGCCTGTTTACACATTCCAGTTCTCACAGCCACTCAGCCAGACAGGGGGTGACCAGACTCTTCACAACCTTTTGACCATAAAGTTTGGAGTGTTGGGTTTTGTTTCGATTTATTTTGTTTGCTTTCCTCCCAGGAAGATGCGTGGAGTCTTCCCTTCCTTCTCCTCTCCTATCTTCTTATTTGGCAATTTTCTAAGACCCCAAGATTTTGAGAGGAGGGCCCGCATGCCTCCGTGTGAGAAAACATTCTGATAAATGTAAAGCAAATGCCCTTCCCTTTTAGTTAGGGACGGAGAGACAGCTGCCCCCAAAAGATTCAGCAAGGACCACCTTTGGGCTCTTGCCACTGCTGGGACAGGACTGCTGGGTGTGGGACGTGATCCTACCTGAGACAAAACGTTCTCCTGGTTGTCCGCCTCGTTTTGCAGGGTCTCGTCCTCCGTGGGCGCCACCGTCTGCACGTTGGGGGGCTCGCTGGTCCTTGTCGGGGGAGCGCTGGATCCCCAGCCCCGAGCCACAACCAGGGCGGAGCAGAGAACCAGCAGCAGAGGCTTGGCCATGAGGGAGCGACAAGAGGGGCTGGGCCCCTTGAGAAAACAGCTGGGGTCGGGGGTCTAGGCAAGGACTGGGGTCTAGGCAAGAGGATATCCTGGCTGGAGCTCGAGAGTGGCAGCTCAGAGCGTCTTCCGAAGCTGGGTGCGGCCGAGCGGGGCAGAAGGGTGCGCCTCAGAGCTCCTGGGCATCTCCTCCCGGACTTGGGCAGCCCTGGATTGTGCAGCCCCAGCGGAGAGCGGGGCGCGGGGAGGGAGGAAGTGAAGCGAGACGTGGAGGAGGGCAGCGAGCAGCCGAGCGCCGGCCCGCCGGAGAGGGCTCAGGTGGAAGGGGTGTGGGCAGGCGCGGGCAGTGCGCGCCGTGGCAGGCGGCGCGGAGCTGCGGAGCGCGCGGGGACCCTGCGGAGCGCAGGGCGGGCGAGGGGGCGGCGGGCAGCGAGCGCCGCTAGGCTGGGGCACCGCTGAGCTCGAGCGCGGAGAGAGGGGCGGAGCGTCTATTGTGCCGGGGCCGCGGGGATGCAGCCAGTGGCGGCGCGCAGGAGGAGGACCGGGAAGCGTGCTGGCGCTCGGGTGGAGGGGTGCCCTGCCCACCCTGCCGCGCACGCCCCCGAGGGATGACGTCAGAAGGGCGCTCCTTTCCTTTCATCTGACCGCAAATGACGATCGGGGAGAAGTTACTTGTGGGGGTGGGAAGGTGTCCCTGAAGTTTGGAGGGGGGGTCTCTTGTGCCCATACTCGCCGGGAGAAGCGAGTTTGCTCCGGGTTGGGAGGCAGGCGCGCAGTGCGCGTTGCAGGCAGGAGCCGATACAGACCCTCAGCGTCCTTCCTTTATTGCACCTCGGGCAGGACAGAGGGAGCGTTTGCTCTTGGAAGATTCTTTTCCCTGAATTGGTTTGGCGAGATCTCTGGCAGCTTTGAACTTAGCGCCACTGGTAGTCTGCTTGCCTCCCACAGCTTTAGAACCTGATAATACCTCCACCCAGAGGAGAATTATTGAACTCCCTGCTGGAGTGTGTCATGAGTCGTATAAATATTAAATAAAAGGAGAGTGGCTGTAAATCTCTGACACTCTTTGCGTGTCTGCGTGGGGTGAGCTACTGCCCGAGAATCAAATTATTGCCAGAAGACAGTTCTTAATATTTTCGTGGTCTGGAGCAAGTCTCAGAGGTCTCTGTCACTAGATGATCTCTAAGGGTCTGGGATTATGTTACAATGTTTCTTAAATAGTGACTTTTTTGTAGGCCTACTGTAAAGATTAACAATATGTGAATTTAAGGAAAGGCACGGGGCCTTGTGGGACAATTCTCACTCTGGAACTGTGGAACACAGCCAGGTCCTTCAAAAAAAGCGAAAGGGATAATGCATCCTTGGAATTAAAGCATCTTACCTTTTATGCTAATGAATAGAAACTGTAATAATCTAAGTAATCAACTAAGGAGACCAGCTCATATAAGTGTTGTAGTTGACAGTAATATATTAATAACTCTTAATACATTTCTAATAGTTTTTACTATTCCAGTTTATGAACAAAATTTCAAGGTTCTGGCTCTCTGGACTTGTGGGAATGTCTCTCTCTCTCTCTCTCTCTCACACACACACACACACACACACACACACACACGGAACCAATCAAATCTTTTCTGGAACTAGGTGGAGATAAATATCTATAAAATATTTGTTTAAAATTCAGTTCAAATAAATGTTGAATGTTGGCTAAACTAGGTTGCTAGACATTTAATGGAAAGATAAGATAGTCTAGGTAAGAGATCAAGATAAGATAGTTCACCCTAGAAGAGGTGGGGGGTGGAGGTGGGAATGAGGAGGTAAACAGGGCAGGTGCTCGAACTGTAAGGCAGAGTAAGAGAACATACTGTGGAGTTCAGAGGAAGAAATAGGTCACTGCTAGTTGAAAGGTCAGTAAAGATTTCATGAAAGAGTGGCACTGCAGATGTGCCTGGGATGATGGGAAGATGTCAAGCAGGCAGTGATGTTGACAAAAGAGAGGCCATACTGGGCAGAGACAAGCTGAGTGTGCAGATACAGAGCTCAGCCTTGTCCTCACTTCTCCGAGGAGCCTTCCCTGAGAATTACTCTACCACCAGGGGAACTCCTCCATTTTTTGCTTCCATGTCACTTTGTGTCTCCTTTTCACAGAATTACAGGAGCTGTGTAACTCCTTTGGGGATTGTTCCAATCGTGCCTGTCTTCCCCACTGGACTGTAAGCTCCATGCGGACAGGGACTGGTTTTGTTCACCATTACATTCCCAGATTTTAGTCCATGCCTGGAACAAAGTAGACAACAAATATTGATCGAATGAATGGGAACTACAAATAATCCCTTTATTCACTAGAGATTGGAGTATGTATATAGGAGTAGTGGGAAATAACACTGGAAAGGGAAGTTAAATCCATGGATATTCTCCCAGTTATTGTCATCAAAACTTTCTTTGTATCTATTAGGGTATATTGGACTGCAAGTACCAAAAAATCCCAATAACAATGGCTTAATCAAATAAGCATTTCTCTCCTACTCCAAGAAGGCTGGGGCTGGATAGTTTCAAATTTAGTTCAGCAGGTCAGTGAGATCATCAAGAACCCAACCTCTTCCCATTTCGAATTCCATTATTCTTAGTATTGGCTTTTTTTTTTTTAATCTAAATAATTGGTTTAAGCCAGTCCCAGCTATCACTTTTGCCACGTAGACATTAAATTTCCCAGTCCCCCTTGCAGCTAGGGAAAGCCATCCCATTCAGTCTGGCTAATGGAACAAAATAAGTCTGTTGGGGAGTTTCTGGAAAAGATATTCTGCTTCTTGTTAAATGAAACAAATAGAAGGAAGGGGTTATCCAGTGCCATTCTTCCCAGTTTCCTGTCCTGGTTGTGGTCATGGTGCCTGGAGCTGTGGCAGCCATCTGATGACTATGGGTCCTTTCCCCTGTTGAACTCCATTAATAAATATATGGAGACATATATGAATTCCACCAATAGTTTAGTCTTTTGTTCCTTCACAGACTATATCTAAGACCTTTCCCACAAGAGAGCTTTTTCCTACTTAAAGCAGAAAGCAAGCACCTTGTAAATCTCCTCTTTCTCAAACCCGATTTCTTTACCTGTTCCTTAGACCATATGGTCGTTCAGACCCTCCATTATTCTGTTTTGTTTTGTTTTTAGAAAGGCTCCAGTTTGAGTAAATGTTAGAGCACATTGAAACAATTTCTTCTCTTTTTCTGGGCACTGTTCTATTATTAATGTAGCCTAAGACTGTTTTAGTATTTTTGGCAGCCACATTGCACCAATGATTCACATTGATTTTTTTTTTTTAATGTGGTTTTTTCTTTCTTTCTTTCTTTCTTTTTTACATGAAATGTTACACTGGTTTCCTCGATCCTCTGCTTTCCAGTTATGGTTTTTTTTTTTACTTTTCAACCCAATACAGGCTTTCAGATTTTATCTATTGAATATTTGCTGGTTTGGCCCATCTGTTCATCTTGTTGAAATCTTGCTGTTTTGTGAATTGTTGTTTTTGCCCTCTTCCCAGTTTTGGGTAATTTAAAAGTTCGATAAGCATATTTTCTGTTCTTAATTCAAATCATTACTTAAAAAAAAAAAACTCATATTAGGACAGGGCCAGATCCCAGAACATTACATCCATAAAAGGAAAAAAAGTCTGTCCTTATTGATATTGATTTACTGCTTAACCCTTTCGGTGTGTTACTGCATGGTGGTGCCCAGCCCCTGCCTTCCCCATATCTACAGGCGTTTCTCGAGACTCTTGTCACCTGCCATTCAGAAATCAAGAAACACTGTCCCCAGCATTCCACCCACCTACCAGTCTGGTAACCTGCTCAGAAGGGCTTGAGATGAGCTTTATTTGGTTTTAGAGCATTCAAGTTGACTTGCCATAAACTCCCTGTGTCTTTCCCTGAAAGCTTACGGATTCCACTTCATTCGCCCCTCACTGTGTTAGGTTTTGCTCTCCCTCTCTATCCGATGAGGCCGCTAAGGCTCCCAGACAATGATATTTATGTGGCTTCTCTGGACTGCATGTGCAGGCCTCCTGTGATGCTAAAAAAGCCCCAAGGGAGGTGATATCATCCCCTTTTACAAATGAGGAAACATGTTCGGAGAGGGGCTTAAGTTATTGCGGAAACTTGCAGAGAACACGGCCTCAGAAAGCCCTAACCGTGTCAGCCAGCGGCCTGAGGTCCGGGACCCTCGCCAGTTTTGAGTGGCCAGCAGGTGGCTAGTTTAGGGGGACCTCTCAGCTGCTGCGTTGACCATTTCTCCCCAGCCAAGTTCCCTTCTAGCGGGGGCGTGTGTTTTCCCGTTTACCTGGGAGCCTCCTGCCTTTGCTCTGAAATGTTTGCTTGTGGAAAAACCAGGACTTCGTTTGCCTGGTGGTGGTGGGGGGGGGTGTGTGTGGTTAGAAATGGCCTGCCCGCTTCGTGTGCAATTTAGAAAATGCACCTGCCCTACAGCCACACAATCAAAGAACAGTGCCAGGTCCCCCGAGCAACATCATTCTGCCATCTCCCTCCCCCGAGCTCGCTAAGGGCGGGAGCCTTGCCAGGGAACTGTCATAAAATGCCAGAAAGGGAATGATGGAAAGCCCCACCAAAAATGAGGCCTTTTTCCCCTGTTCGCTCTGCTTTGCTGCTTTCTGGGCTTTTTATTTTGCCTTTAATCTTCCACGTTCTCTCTCCTTTAATTCAATTTAACTCATTTAATGAACGGATATTATGGTCCTGGCATTCCGTGACTGCTGAGCATGCAGCGATGAAGACAAAACCTCTCTGCTTTTCAGGAGATATGTTATAAAGATTGTGAACATGTAATCCTAGGGAAGCCCTCAAAAGAGCGTTTTTTCCCTCAAGATATTTTAAGTAAAGAAAAATGTATTTTTTAGCTGAATCTTCCCAGTGTTAAGGACATTTACAATTCCTAATATGTCAACTATGATAATTTTTTATTAAACCAAGATTTACATAACAACATTTAGGTTTTAAGCTAATTCAAGTAAATCAACACACTGTTGGTAAAGCATTTGGGATGTGTTCAATAAAGACGTGTTGTTTAGCTCTCTGGATTCTGAGCAAAAATATGCTGCCTATGTTTCCATTGACTCACATTTGTTACGTATTCCACAAAAGACCATTATTCTTGACTCGCCACATCCCTCCCCCTCCCGCTCTGCAGCAGCTTCAACCCGTCCAGAAAAGGATTATCTGTGACATCCTTCCACCCTGCCCTGATCAGCTGCTCCGGGGCTTGCTTTGGTTTGACGCCTTCCTACTCCTCTGTGCTACTCTGATGTCAGGGAGAGAGACCAGAGCACAGCTTTGCTTTGTGCCTGTCCTTGGGGTCTCCCTCGAGACCCGGCTCCCCAGGTGTCCTGGGGGCGTCTGGGCCAAGGCTCAGGAAGCAGGTGCTGTGACCTCTGACCCCACTGGGCCTCCTGGCCAGACTTTTCCCCAGGACTCAGGGGGCAGCAGTTGCTGCAGCTGGTACATCTAGAGAAGGTCTTGCCCCTTGGGGATCAATGTTCCAGGTTTTGGGCAGGCAGGAAGTCAGCTTGCTGTCTGGGGAGAGAGATCAAAGAGGATAAAGAAAGAGAGAAATCAAAACTCTGTCGACCTTAAGAAAGTAGTATTGCATCATGGTTCTGAGCCTGAGCTCTGAGACCGTCTGTATGAGCTTTGTGTGGGTTTCAGAAACATGGGCTGGGGCTCAAATCTTATTAATGCTGTCACTCATCAGATGGGGATCTTGAACAAGTTTTTTTTTTTTCTAAGCCTCCATTTTCTAATTTTCTGCATTGTTGTGGAGATTAGAGAAGATGTATACAAACGCATCTGAGCTGGAACTTGCTACAGTCACAAACGTTTGTTGAATGCTTATGGGATGAATGATAAAATAGCAATCATTTATTACATGGAGATCGTTATTATTATTTTTCCTTTTTCTAATTCACTATGTGAAGCTGCCAGGAACTCTCTCTGGGCCTCAGTTTCCTTATTTAAAAAAGGAATCTTTATCATTTTTGAGTCTCTTTTCCTTTCACCTGGTGATTGTGATTTAGGTAGAAGGGTTCACGCTCCACTCCTTCTCTCCCTCACCCCCTTCTCTCCCGCCCTTTTTCTTCTGGCTCGTTTTGTTCCAGGGACTCAACCTTAAACAGATAACGTTCTAAAGCTTTAGTGATTCCTATGGTCTTTTCGGAGGCGGGGGCTTTGGAACCGGCGCCCCACCCCTTGTTTTTTACTAGTGGGGTCACCCAGGCACATCCGCTGAGGTTGCTCAGGAAGATGCTGCCTGGAAGCCGAGGGGAGGTGGCTTCTCCTGCAGGACACATGGCCCCCAGGGAGGCGCTGAGCGTAGCGGGGTTAGCATAGGCACCCTGGCCCGACACCCAGGCCTGAGCGAAGACCCAGGGGCACCTCACTCCAGACGAGAGGAAGTGTGCTTTGTGAGCCAATACTCTTATCCAAGGAGGGAGACACCTAAAATAGCAGCCACGGGGATCCAGACAGGGCGGCACCGCACCAGGGTTCCAACTCCTGAGGACATTCCTTCTCCCTCTAAAAAATGACTTCCTTCTTTTGAAAACCCAACTCAAGTTTGTGCCAATAAATCTTGGGGGCTCCCCCTCTTTCCTGGCCTTCCTTCATCTCATTGATTTCGCCATGCTTTCCTCCTATTCTCCTGCCTCCTTGCAAGGAAAACCATTTAGAACTCTGTTATCTGAAAGTAATTGGTGGTTCTGGAACAACCACATGCTGTGTGAGTTTTCCATTCCTTCATAGGATCTTTTTGCAGTGTTTCAGTTTCCTTTTTATTGACCTGCAATTGTCTGCCCAGTAACATGGGCCTTTGCGTAACTCCACTGGGCCCTGGCATACAAAGTTGATTGGTGGGTCAAGGGTTTGAGCTCCCAGTACCAAGATTCTCATTTCACCCTGACAAGAATCCTGCCCTGTAGGTGTTTTGACCCCCAGAAACTGAAGCAGAGAGATTGACTAACTTGCCCAAGGTCAAGAATATGTAACTAGTAAATGACAAGCTTGATTTGATCCTGGTCTGTGACCCAAACTGTTAATCACATCCTGTCCGCCAATCATTTAGCTTTTCAAAACCCACCTTCAGCCTCTCACCCATATTCCACTTCTTCTTCAAGAAGTCCACTGCTTAAGTTTCTCCAGCCACTTGCATGCGAAGTGGCATGCCTATGGAAAAGTAACCAGCTGCAGAAGCCATGGGCAGAAGCCATATCCCACTCCATGAGAGCTGGCCTCTAGTCCCAGCCCTGCCTGCCTCTCCAGCTGTGTGAACTTGGGAATGCGTGGGCCTCTCTAGGAAGTCATGAGCCCCAGTTTTGTCTATTTGCCAAGAGAATAGGTTGGACTAAGTGATTTCCGGGTGGTCCTTCCCAGCCCTAACATTCTGAGTTCTTTGCTAATGCCAGCCAGCTTGATTTATTGGTCCTTCTGTAGTGTGTGCTGGAACATGGTTGGTTTGAATGTGGCTACCCCCAGAAAATAGTTTTATGTTTCAGTAAGGCTATTCAGTCTCTCTAGAAAATACGAATATTTTAAACGTGAGAAAGATGCCTTGTTTTTCTTGACACATTTGTTAACACTTGTGCATCCTGGATTTCTGGAAATTATAAAATGTTCATTACACCAGCACTGTGTGCAGCCTGCATCTTGGAGGCAGGTGGAGGAGGAGGGAGGGGAGGGGGATGGTGCCACCAGGAGCATTTGGCTGGTCTGATCAGACATATCACACACTGGCCCAGAAAGCAGGAGAAAGATCCTTTCTCTTCACCTGCCACTGGCTCATGGGGTCAAGCTAAAGCAGTGACAGCAGCTTTCATAGCAGCACTGCTTTCTGAGAGCTTTATATAGCTTCTCACTAATTCCCAAAGCCACGCTAGGAGACGGGATTATTTTCTCCATTTTATGGATGAGAAAACAGAAACTCAGAGCGCATGAGCAATTTGACCCAGGTCATAGAGTCTGGATTTGAGACTGGGGCTTGTTTATTCCAGAGCCAGTGCTCTCAAACACTAAACTATATTTAGGCTCCCTTAGCATCGTCATCTCAGAAATAAAGAATTGAACCAGTGCTTCCCAGCATGTGATGTGCATACTACTGGGGTACTTGAGAATATTTTAGGTAGCTTAGGGCTATGTACCAGAAAAATATGTTCTTAAACTTAATCCATTCATTTGGGGGTGAACCCATTGATGAAGTTGCTTTGGTTAAGGTGTGGCCCAACTTAATGGGTCTTAATCCTATCACTGGGGTCCTTTATAAACAGGATGAAATTCAGACAGAAAGTCATCGAGGGAGCAGCCAGAGGCTGAAAGTCAGCGCAACCTGGAGGAGAAGGGAGAGGCCAGAAGAGGCCGCCATGTACAATGCCGAGTGACAGAGGAGCCCAGAGCCAAGGGTTGGCGGCAGCCAGCCCCAGAATGCCAGTCTTCGGGAAGAAAATATCATCTTGATGACGCCTTAATTTGGACTTCTCCTAGTTCAAAAAGTGAGCCAATAAATTCCCATTGTTTAAGCCAACCCACTGCATGGTATTTGCATTAGCAACGAGGAAACTAAAACACCAGGTATTCACTTTTAATTTTAATGGTTATGTTGTTATTTTAAAGCATGTTTGAGACGATATAACTTACACATAAAACTTATTTCACAAATATTGCCTAGGATAGGTCTAAATTTAAAAAGTGAATTAAGATCAATTTTAAAAAAAGTGTTAAGTTAGTACAATTGGTACATGGACACGGGCTTTCTATGACCTTCACAAATGCCTGAGGTTTAGGAACCACTGAGCCGGGTAATCGCTCCAGTGTCCTCTGCTTCCATGAGGACCAAGTATGGCCACAGCCTCTCTGAGCCTCCAGTGCTAAATGCTCCAGGGCTTGGGCATTATTCACCCTTTGAAAGGGGGGTAGAAATAAACTGTAGATGTAGAAGACTTCATAAATTGAGGCTCCATTTATCCCATTTCTAGGACCCCTTCACTCCCTCTGTATTTTCCAAGCATTCAAGACTTTAAAAAAAATCTTTGTAAATATATCCCTTGGGTGAGAAGCCTTAAGACATAGGTTGCAAAGTGGCTGACAACAGATAAATTTGGTGAGGCCAGCAAACAGTCATTTTTTTGTTTGTTTTTATTCACAAATTTGAATATCCTTAGATAGTGCATATACTCTAATTTGCCATGGACCTCTCCTCTCCCATATTATTGTCTTTGGTAACTACCAGGACCCTAAAGGCAAACAAATTTGTTGTTCTTGGTTTAAGGTCTTACTTTCCTCAAGATCAAAATCCTGAGAAGCCCAAAGGACTGGTTCCTTAATGGTGGAATTTCAGAACACAGGTCTCCTAAGGAGTCAAAAGCAAGGCAGGATGTCTGAAACACCCCTTGAATTTCTAATGCATGTGTAGTTTCTGTGCCAACCCCGCAGGAGAGGAGCCCGGAGTCAGAAGGTAACAAATATTGCTTTTCACCATCCTTTGATAGCTCAGTGATAGCTTTGCAATTTTCAGCTTGGGCATATAGTGACACCTGGTGTCTGTCAATCAGTTTGATAGACAGAAGTGACTTGATCATGTCTGGAGGCAGATATTAAAAAGCCCATCGAGGGGAAGGTTAAGGATATATATTGGCATCCACACAACACTGTTTATGGCCATTCCTCAAATCCAGCAAGTCTCAATCTGAGATCATCTCCATTTCCAAACCAGCTTCTCCTCCTCACTCCCCAGTTTGGGCAAAGGCAACCTTCAGGCTAGAAACCTCACAGTCATTAGGAAAAAGTTCTTTTCTCTCTTCCTACGTCTCTTCAGTTGCTAAGCTCTATCAATTTGACTTATGCTAACTTTACATATCTTGCCTTTTCTTGCCACCGCCTCTTTTTGCTTCATAAGCTCATCTCTTAGAAAGTTGTTGCTTTCTAAGTGTTCCCACCTACATATCACTGCCCAATTAATATACCTTAAGTACAGTTCTAACTAGATCACTTCTCTCCCAGAAGTTAGTAGTTTCCCTTGGCCTGCAGGATAAATCCCAACACCCTAGTCTGCCTGTAACTTGGCCCCAGGCTACCCTTCTTCCATATTCCATTTTCTCTATGTTTTCCAATCATGCCCTACTTTTCTTGCAGCTCAGCAGCTGATTACATCAGCGTGGACCACTCTTCCAAGAGATTTTCTTATGAAGTGAAGTACAGACATACAACAAATGGCAAAGGAGATGATTCAGAGAGGGAGTCTCAATTTGATAGACAGAAGTGACTTGATCATGTCTGGAGGCAGAGATTAAAAAGCCCATTGAGGGGAAGGTTAAGGATATATATTGGCATCCACACAACACCGTTTATGGCCAGAGGCTAGACTCTCTTTTACAAGGAATAGCTCATTCAGTCCTCTCAACAAACTTAAAAATGGGTACTATTGCTGTTCCCATTTTACAGATAAGGAAACTGAGGCCCAGAGAGGGAATATATTCATAATCACAGCTAAGAGCTGGAGCTGAGACTTGAACCCAGGTTGCTCAACTCCAAGCCTGCTCTCTTAACCACATCACACAATAGAGAAGGAAAAATAATTAATTAAAGCATAGGGTGGGAGTGGTTATCCTGCAACCTTTCACAGGCAGAGGGGCAGCTCTTCCTTGAGTTAGGAGAGAAATGGGGTCAGATATGGGATGACGTGGTTGGGCTCACAGAGGAAAGAATTAGAAATATTCTTGCTAGACGTCCTCTGTTGGGAATAGGAGGGAGGGGGTAGAATGGGACTCAAGAAAGAATGAGGAGAGGCCAAGATAACGGCTGTGGGTGAATGAAAGAGAAATTGTAAGGGTCTGGAGACAGCCTGTCCTGAGGTCTTGCTCAGCCGAGGTTTCAGACCCTACATTTGTAGAGGTCTCAGTCACACAGCTGTGTGAATTGTTTCATCTCTTCTGGACTAGATCCAGGTAACCCTTAAGTGCTATCTCCTTTACGAAACCAGCTCTGTTCCTTCAGTTAGATGCGGGCATTCCTTTCAATTTTCCCACATCATTTTGACCCTTTCATATGAGTCATTATAATAATATAACATATCATAGTTTTATTTATGCATTTCTGTCTCCCTATATTAAAGGCTTCTGACCACAGGCATATAGTACTTGTTTTGCTTCCCTAAACAAATCTAGTACATTGAATTGTATTATGGCTGCTCATTAAATGCTTGCTCACGCTTGGTTGACTGTGCCCTCCAGATAGAGCCATTAATTCCCTTTATTTTTTCTCTTTTATTATTTTCTTATCTCTTTTTATTTGTCTATGCCCTAGAATCTCTCTGTGTTTTTTCTACTCCCTCCCCCCATCACTTAAACTCTCAGGCAACTGATGTGTAAGGCCATGAACATGGCTTTGATCTTTGGTCTCTTGAGGCTAAAAGGCTGAGCAGAATATTCTAGAGAAAATGTAGAAATGAAGCTCAGATAACAAATAGAAATAGTAGTGTTATCTGAACACTCTCTGGCATGTTCCACTGTACTTATAGTCATTGTGGAGCCTTGACAAGAGTGGGCATGAAGTAGCTGAAAAGAAAAACCATTAGTTACTGCAGCAAGGAAGGATATTTATTTAAAAGTGTTGCACAGGGGCCCACAACAGCTATAATTCTAATCAGTTCATTTTCCTCTGGATCTGTCTTTTAGAAGTCACCCCCAAAGTGTCACAGCATGGCCAGAAGGCTTATCTCAGAGAATTTAAAGGCAAGAAGCAGAACCCTGCATGTGGTAGGCTGAAAAAATGTCCCCTCAGAAGATATACATGTCTGAATCCCGGGACCCTGTAAATGTTACTTCATTTGGATAAAGGGTCTTTGCAGCAGTGATTAAGGATCTTGAAATGAAGAGACTGTTCAGTATAATTTGGGTGGGCTGTAAATACCAACAGAAGTGTCTTTGTAAATGAGAGGCAGAAGGAGACTTGACAAACGCAGGGGAGAAGGCCGTGAGAAGATGGAACAGAGAGAGATTTGAAGTTGCTGGCCTTGAAGATCGGAGTGATGTGGACACAAGGCAAAGAGCCAGAGGAGCCGGAAGAGGCAAAGAACAGATTCTCCCTCAGAACCTCCAAAGGAAGCATGACCCTGCTGGCAGATTTTGGCCCAGTGAGACTGAGTTCAGACTTCTGGCTCCAGAATGGTGAGTGATTAAATTGCTGTTGTTTTAAGCCACCAAGTTTGTGGTAATTGTGACATCGGCCACAGGAAAGGAATCCATCACACTACTAGAAAAGAAAAGCCCATTCCCTGATGGCAGGTAACCAGGGGGAGGCACTTGCAGAACGTTAGAAAACAGAAGAATCTTTCAATCATTTTGGTTGATAAAGACCTGTCATTCAAAGTATAAATGAACAATCGCAGAAAAATAGCTCTGCATCTGGTAAGGAA
The DNA here is from genome assembly GCA_004026745.1 of Myrmecophaga tridactyla. Classification (NCBI taxonomy): domain Eukaryota; kingdom Metazoa; phylum Chordata; class Mammalia; order Pilosa; family Myrmecophagidae; genus Myrmecophaga; species Myrmecophaga tridactyla. Next base: position 39,019 of record PVIY010011170.1, on the reverse strand, counting down.
GGCATAGATACATGTTTCCATCCTAGCAGAGACCCTTGGAGCAGCGAATAGCGTGGGACATTTAGGAGAGGACCAGCCAAGCCCAAATGATGCAAGAAAAAGGAAATCCAGATTTTACCAGGACAGAGACAATACTCTTAGAAATACTTGGCGAAAGATTTTTTTTCCCCACTTTGCTTATAGAGAAGAATTTGAAATGAATAATTAAAAAAAATCAAATGTTAAGCATTTGTTCTTTTATGATCAGCTAAGTATAACAAATTCTACTTCATTCTCATTTGTTGATGTGAGTTCAGTTACTTTTGATGAAACCTTATACTGTTTTTTTTTTGTTTATTTTTTTTTGCAGGCACAGGCACCAGGAATTGAACCCAGGTCTCCGGCATGGCTGACAAGAACTCTGCCTGCAGAGCCACCATGGCCTGCCTTATATTGTCTTTTATAATTTCCCGAGGTAAAGAGTTCCTCCAGATGTTGTGGATGCTTCTGAACCCAGTCGATCCCACTTGAGAGAGGTAGCCAAGGTTCTGATGCTCAAAGAGGGCAAGATGGGCGAATGGTGGCTCCTTAAGAACGCTGCCTCACAGGGAGCTCGCCATCCTCCAAACCAAGGCAGGGTGAAAGAGCAGCAAGCTGATGACTTCTGTGGAAACAGAAATAAGGTAAGCTTCTTCTTTGGAAAAGGAACCTATGAAATCAGAAATGTGAGCGCTCTCTGAGAATCAGCTTTACTTAGATGGAAAAGGAGGATGACTCCCTCTTCTGGCCACCATAGAGTAACTGATAGCAGACGAGCACTTCCACGGTAGACAACCAGAAAATTGGACAAAGCCTATGAAACGACTTCTTCAGACATTGAACAATAGGCAGCATGATCCCTGAGAGAACTGTGGGCCCTGAGGGAACTAGGGTCCTGGGTGGAAAGCAAACAGACAAGATGAGATTTAGGATTATCACAATTTTCTGCCTCACGGCGCTTTCTGGAATGATGCAGGGGTGTGAGACCCAAGAAAATCAGAATTCAGGGAAGTCAAGGAAGCCTGAGTTTTCAAGACAGAGTACCAGAGAGAAGGGAGACATCCAGAGAAAAAGAATCAGAAATCTGAATAACATCTCCCTGGAATCCTTAGAATCCTAAGCTGTGGATATGTAGAACAAAACCTATGAAGCTGTGCAAATAAAATTATGGGAGAAGGAACGACTACTAGAGAGATGTACGATGAGCAATTCCCAGAGCTCACAGGATGAGTAGATCTTCAATCTCTGGCCATTCAGAGTAGAGAGATTTCTTCGAACATCCTGGCATTCGGTAGCGACCCCCAAATGGTCATGCTTTAGTACTAGGGTTAAACTAGACTAGAGGGTAAAGGTACTAGTAGGTTAGCACTACCTCACATTGGCCTGTGAGATAAAATGAAAGCACAAAGGATAAGGGGATGGATTTTAAGTATATTGCTTATTCCTGTCTGCCAATGCTGCCAGAATGCAATATACCAGAAATGAACTGGTTTTTTAACAAACGGGATGTATTCAGTCACACATTTACAGTTCTAAGGCTGTGAAAATGTCCAGATTTAAGGCATTCAGAGAAAGATACCTTGAATCTGAAGAAAGGCCACTGTTGTCCAGAATTTCTCTGTCACATGGGAAGGCACATGGCCATGTCTGCTGTCCCTCTCTCCTGGCTTCTGGTTTCAAATGGCTGATTCCAGTGGCTTTTTCTCTAAGCATCTGTGGGTGCTCACTTAGCTTCTCTGGGGCAACTCAGGGTTTTATCTCTTAGCTTGGCATCTCCAAATGTCTGTTACCTGGTTCCATCTATCTGCTCTGCGTCGGCTCTGAATTCTTTCTACCTCTGTGAAATCCTTTAAGGACTCCAGTAAACTAATTAGACCCACCTTGAATGGGCAGGGTCATGACTCCATGGAAATAACTTAATCAAAAGATCCCAACCTACAATAGTTCTGCCCCCACAAGATTGGATTAAGATCAAAGGAACATGGCTTTTCTAGGGTGCATAACAGTTTCAAACCAGCACACTGCTGTATGTGATGTTATATCATCTCTTACACTGTAGAACATTTTAAAAGTGGGCTGTGGGTGCCCGTGTGGTTTAGTAGTAGAATGCTCCTTTGCCATGCGGAAAACCCAGGTTCGATTCCCTGCCAATGCACACACCCCCACCTTGAAAAAAAAAGAAAGAAAGTGGACTGTGAGGACTTAAAAATATTGTTAACTCTAAAGCAATTATTGGAAAAATAAGACTAAGATTTGTAGCTAACAAAACAAGAGTGGAGAAAAAATGGAGTGATGACAAATATTCAGTGAATTAGTTGAGTATTAGAAAGCAGACAAACTCCCCAGCTGTGAATCTCTGTAAATCTTTGTAGAGCTACTCGGGACAGCTACTCTCCTTCTGATACCCAGTTCAGGCCTTTTGGTGAATGGCAGGTATGATTTTCTTTTTATGGTTTACTTATGCCCATCCAGCACCCATTTCCCCCGTCTTTCTAGTGGCCCATCGCTTGCTCATCAGAAGGTAACTCCGATTGGTTGAGCCTCCCAAGTTGGTCATATTTCCCACAGCAGCCATTTGTTTAGGATTGAGCATGTACTCAGTTCTGGCCAAAGAAATGTGGGCACTACCGAGGGCTTTCTTGGAAAAGTTTTCCTCTTCTAAGGAGGACGCACTAGGAGAAACGAACTTTTTTCTATCTTTACATGCTGTTGGGTTTGGTGCCATATTTACAGCCACGTTGCTACCAGGAAAATCACAGAGAAGAAGCGTTTGGTGGCCTGGAGTGTCCCAACCTCTGAACATCTAAATATATGCAGAAATACAAATCCCTTCTGTTTAAGCCAAAATGAGTTAGAGTTTTCTGTTGTTTCTTCTAAAATATTCAAACTGATGGAGTGAACCTGCATAAACTTGGGTGAATAAGCCCAGATTTCTGTTAATTACAAATGTGTGCATGAACGCAAGCTTCCTCTTTTTTGGCTGTAATCATTTATCTTTCTTTTTATTTTTAGAGAAATTGTGGGTTTACTGTACTACAATGTGTAAAACACAGGATTCCCTTAAACCATCCTATTATTAACACGTTGCATTGGTGTGGTAGCTTAGCACTTTTTTGTAATTGTAGCCTTGACTATAGCCCAGGGTTTAACTTAAGGTTCACTGTTTGTGTAGTGCAGTTTCACAGATTTTTTAGAAAATGTTTATTCTATATAGTTGTACCATATGTACAACTTAACATGTCCCCTTTTAACCACATTCAGATATTTATATCAGTGTTGCTAATTACATTTACAATGTTGTGCTACCATCACCACCATCCATTATCCAACAGGAACCCTGTATATTTTAAACCTCATTCCCCTATTCTGTATCCTCACCATCGCCCAGTAACCTATAGTCTAGGATCTGACTCTGTGAGTTTGCTTATTCTATTTCATACCAGTGAGATCATACAATGTTTGTCTTTTTTGTGCTTGACTTGTTTCATGCAACATGATGTCTTCAGGGTTCATCCATGTTGTCACATGTATCAGAACTTCATTTCTTTTCTCAGTTGAATAATATGTAGGTGTCTATGCCACATTGTGTTTATCCACTCATCAGCTGATGCTCATTTGGGTTGCTTCCTTCTTTTGGCAATTGTGAATAATGCCGCTATGAACATCAGCATGCAAAGATCTGTTTGAGTCTCTGCTTTCGATTCTTTGGAGCATATACCTAAAAGTAATAAGTCACACGGTAATTTTATGTTTAACTTTTTGAGGAACCACCAAACTGTTTTCCATATGGCTGCATGGTGGGAGTATATCCCACCAACAATGTGACCATTTACATTTTAAATAACTATTAATAATACAGGACTTTCTTTTGACATTTTACACTTTGGTTTCTAAAAGTCTCATACCATTTTTGTCCCTCAATTCTTCCACTGATGCCTGTTTCTTATTAAGTTGATCTTTTGTAGTGAATCCCTGCTCGTTTCCTTCTGTGCATATTTTTCCAATATTTTCTTTGCGGTTACCATGGGGCTTAAATTTAATATCCGAACTTTATAACATTTTGTTTGGTTTGATACCAGTGTTTGATTTTTCATATGTTGGTTATAAAGTCTGATATATCCCAGTGTAAATATAACAACTGATCCATGGCTATTACTGTGGTCATGTTGAATTCTCTTAATAGTTTCATTATGATTGTGACCTTATTTGGGAAGAGGGTCTTTGCAGATATAATTAAGTTAAGGATCTCAAGATATAATTGCAAATATAAATAAGTTAAGGATCTCGAGATGAGATCTCGGATTATTTGGGCAGACCAGAAATCCAATGACAAGAGTCCTTGTGAGAAGGGACCAGACACAGCCACAGAGAAGGTGGCCCTGTGCAGACAGAGGCAGAGATTGGAGTGATTCAGCTAGGGAATGCCAAGGACTGTTGGCAGTGACTAGCAGCTAGGAGAGAGCCATCAAACAGGTTCTGTCTCAGAGCCTCCAGAAGGAACCAATCCTGTTGACATCTTGATTTTGGAGAATAAATTTCTATTGTTTTAGGCCACCAAGTTTGTGGCAATTTGTTAACAGTCTTAGAAGACTTATGTAAGTTTAGAAATATATCTTTTTTTCTGCAGTGATAACCCATGCTGCATCGTTTAGTCTTTCCTTGGTATGAATGCATTATTCATTTTTTAAGATAAATGAACTTACTGAATATAGTATTGATGCCTAATGTACAGATTATTTTGAGTTCAGCATGCTTGTGCCAATGTATGTCCCGGGATGATTCAGTTTTCCCCCCATTTTTTCTCTGTTTGAACTATCAGGAAGGTTTTACGCATCGCTAATGGGTTGGACTCCATCTGGCTCACATATAAATGCAATTGCAGGCACAAATCTTGAAAGATGTGGCAGTATTTGGTTATACGGTGATGTTCTAGATGATTCCCAAGTATGCTTTTTTTTTTTTTTAAACATGGGCAGGCACCGGAAATCGAACCCTGGTCCTCGGGCATGGCAGGCAAGCATTCTTACCTGCTGAGCCACTGTGGCCCACCCCTAAGTATGCTTTTTAAATTACATAACTTCATTTTAAAAATGATAAAACTGAGGCTCAGAAATGTTGAGTAACTTTTCAAGGTTATAAAACTAATTGCCAGAACCATAATTTGAATTTAGGTATTTTGACTCCAATTGGTGTGTATTCCCCACTATGCTAGTGTTTCTCAAGTTGCTACACATACTACTGGTGATATACATAATAATCTTAGGTGATAAATAGGAAAATGTTTTTATCTTAACATCATCTATTATGTGGGTTAGAAAATGTAATTATACATCAAAACGTTGATTTCTCAGATTTTTGCAAAGGACAAGTCTAAAATAGATAGTGTCATGAAAATCTGTCTTATAATGCATAAAATACATAGTATGCTCAGGCAAGTATATGAATGTTTCCAAATTCCAGTAACTGAAACTTCTGCTTTATAAAATTGTTGATGTTAAAGGCAATATCACTTGTGTGGTTTCTCATGCAATGAGTTCCTGTGGATCCTTTTCAGCAAAACATTGAAATCTTTCTTCTATTACCTCTCAGTTATTCGCTAAATTGATGAGAAGACTTGTTTCTCGTATATAATCTATTGTGGCATGAGCAAAATGTACTTATTGAGTAAATACTGGGAAGTCTTTCCCAGCAGAGAACTGCATGAAGTTTTAACAAATCTATAAAATGGTCCACATATTAAGGACAGGTTAATAAATTGTTGAATTTTTTTCCCCTTCAGATTTGTTAAGAGATAGGTAGTGACTATAAACAACGTATGTTTTGTACCTAAGATCAACAGTTTTTGGAAGGAAAAGCCCTCTCTGGCCTATTTAAGTTGTGAGAAGAACTCCAGGATTTCCAGAAGGAGTTTATCAATCCATAAGATAGTGTACAGGATTGGAATAACCATTCTAAATTATCTTATTTCACAGATTTACATAATTATCCCAAAATGTAAATTTTGGGTGAAAAGGGAAGCTTATGTAACTATACCACATGCAAAGCAAAGTGAACACAGTCTTATGAAACTGGGGTTACGGGATCCAGGTCATGCTTGTGCAGTCTGAGATTCTTTTTGTTATATAAATGACTGATTATGTTCAGATTTCTAAGGCTCCTAATAATGTCATTTCTTCCTGTATGTTCTGCATGTCTTTTCTTGTGTCCTGCAATTTGGCATACTTACTTATTCAAATATATATTTTTATAGATTCTTCAGGACTTTCTGCCTAGATAACCATGTTGTCTGAGAATTAAGATAGTTTTACTTCCTTTCCGGTGTGTATGTCTTTTATTTCTTTTTCTTGCCTTATTATACTTCGGGGACCTAAAGTACTGAGTACTGGGTAGAAATGGTGAGAGTGGACATCCTTGCCTTGTTCCCAGTCTTAGAGGGAAAGCATTCAGTTTTCATAATAATTATAGTGCTAGCTGAAGTTTTTCATAGATTTCCTTTTTCCTATTTCCTATTTTAGTTTTCCCATTAAGCTTAGTGTTTGGGTAGAATCATCCCTATTTAGAGATGGGAAAACTGAGGCTCAGAGGGGTTATGTAAATGGTCCACAATCGTGCAACTACCAAGGGGCATAGTCAAGACTCCAATGCCAGTGCTGCCTCAACTGTACCAGTGACTCAGATTGTCAAGTGCCGGGTGATTTATTCAATTTAAATCATTCACTTAGTAAACAATTTGCACTCAAACCACGTGGTGTGCCTTGAAAGTGTGAAGCACTGAAGAAAAGTAATTTATTTATATTAATAAAAATACTTTTAAAGTTGAGATAATATCCAGGTAATTTTTAAAGAAAGGTTTGCAGTAGGCCTTAGATGTGAGTGAGATATGGGTTTGTGCAATTCTCACAAGTTCTTGCATAGATTAAATTGGGAGGGAAAAGAAAGTCATTTTACCAAGGGAAAATAACATTCCATCAAGACGGCATAAAAAAGACGTTGAGTTTTCATTTTTAAAGTGTGGGTTGGTGCTGCCAGGGAGAATTTCTAATCCAACGGTGTGTTTGATAGCTCTGTTTATCTATATTGAGGAACACATAATTACACTTTAAATATAGTGGAATTATAGTGTACTAATAAAGCAGCATCATTGGTTTGGTATTTGTCATTGTCTTCTTTAAGCATCATATCAGAACATGTCCTTTCTTTTTGATATTATTGGGAGTTAACTTATTCATATTTTAAGCATTTAGCTAAGGACATTTTAATTTTTGGTTTAGTTTCTTTTTATCTTTATACATACGTAGGTTCTAATTCATTCATTTTAAATTGAGGGGCAGTTTGCAAAGTGAAAAATCAGCTCACTTTCCCTGTCCTAGTCAGGTTCATGTGTCAACTTGGCCAGGTGGTGGTGCCTGGTTGTCTGGTCGGGCAAGCACTGGCCTGTATGTTGCTCTGAGGACATTTCATGGACTTAAATCATGATCAGGTCAGCTGCATCCACAGCTGACTGCATTTGTAATCAGCTAAGGGGAGTGTCTTCTGCAATGAGTGATGCTTAATCTAATCACTGGAAGGCTTTTAAGGAGGATTCGGAAGAGACAGTCACTCTTCCTGCTTCTGCCAGCCTCTCCTGAGAGTTTATTGAGGACCTCCATCAGAGCTGCCAGCTTGTGGTCTGCCCAACAGAACTTGGACTCTACATACCCATGGTTACGTGAGACACTTTTATCAGTTTTATATTTACAGCTATCTCCTGCTGATTCTGTTTCTCTAGAGAACCCTAGCTAATACATTCCCCTTCAGATTATGTATAAATGTCCAGAGGCAGATGAGGATTTTAGAAGGGAATCATACAGTGTTAGGATTGAAGGAGGCCACTGTGATACTATTGTCATTTTACTGATGAGGAAACTGAGGCTCACAGCTAAGGTTATACAGCTCCTGTTTAAGGGGCAAAGCTTGGGATCCAACACAGGTCTTATGACTCCAAGGCCTGTTTTGTCTATATTTTCCCGGGCTGACAAACATCCCATGAGTGGTTGGTATAATTTACTTTTAAGGTCCCTTTCAACTCAGAGTCTTTTATTTTATTCATTTATGTGTAGAATGTTATTATTCCTATGTAAGTTAATATTTGAAATATTCCATGCTATTCTCCCTATACATGAAATACATTGCACCTTAAAAATGTTAATTAAAAATCATTTATTGGCCAATTTAATTAGAATCATCACCATCATTTGAAGAAAAATATTCAGGATTCACATCCTTGTTTCAAACAGAACGACTTGGCATGAATATTTGTGTTTAATGGGGTCGGTGGTTGTCCTTCTACCACTGATCTCAAAAAGGACCCACAATTTCCCATCATTTTGGAGACCAGCAGTGACTCCACACATCTGCACCTAAGCGAATAACATTCGACTTTTTTAAGACACAAAATCAGCCTGAAATATATTAAAAAAAAAAAACACAAAAAACAGATCACGGCTTTAAAATGTAAAGTGCTGCCAAAAAATGAAATATACATATTCAATTTTTGAAAGTGTTATGATAAGATTATATGAAGCAACAAGAATGTTTTCTTTTTAGAAAAAAATAAGAATTTAAATTTTTCCTGGATGGTGATGGAAATCATTTTTATTTCTATCAGATCCATCAGACTATAGGCTCTTAGCCTATTTTCCAGCACCTATTTGAGAATTACCTGGTCATGCTTATTAGAAATGCATATTTCTAGTTGGGACCCTGGGAATTTCTATTTTAATAAATTCTCCTCCCCTTACGTACACTAAGTTTGAACCACTGGCTAGAAGATGGGAACTATGTCCTTTCTAATCTTAAACACACTCCCCACTCCGGGAGCTCCGTGCTGCATTTTCTCTCCAGTGATGATAACGGAAGGCAGATCTCGTTCCTGCTTCTAACCCCCTCCTAGCCAGAGCTATGCCGCCTCTACCTACAGGCTAATCTCCCACCTAGGTTTCTGCATCAGTCTTATACTTGTTCAAGGAGAATTTCAGGAGCCCTAGGCAAGTGGTCCAGGGGTCAGCAGCAAGGGTGATGGTGTTGCTATATCAATGTCAGCTCTCTTAGCCTCGGGTAGCTCCAGGGAAAGGAGGCAGCGTAGGTGCTAGGACCCCCCTCACCTCTAGGGGGCTCACTTCTCTCACGGTCACTTGCTTTGCTCCACAAAGCTCCTCAGACAACCTTTAATTCCCTTTCCCCACACCTGCAGCCCCAAGCTCCACAGGAAGGAGCTGGCTGGACAGGATTTTAGGCTTGGGCAATATGCAATATTTATATCTACGTTTTGGTGGAAGAGGGATGCATTATTCATTATACCCAAAACAGACTTTCACATTTTTGAACAGGTCTTAAAACTTTCTGTAAGTCTTAATTGCACTCTTTCTTTTAACCCAATTGCCACTTAATTTAAGAGATATCATTGACAGGTTATCACGTCTTGGTCCTGACATCTCACACGAGAAAACCCTTTGGTACTTAGGCTTCCCATTTTAAGGAAAGGGACTTAGACACCAGAGGCCTCTAATCCAGTACTTCCACTCAGAAAGAGATCAGGGTTTCCTGTTCATCTCAAGCTGATTCCTCAAACCACTTCTCCCTTCAGTGCCAAAGGTCTCATACAGTCATCTGCCCTCTCATTTAAAACTGCTGCCACAGGAAGCATCCTCCTACTTGCAGCCTGCCATGATGCCCTGCCACGCCTCTGTGTGAGGGACAGGTCTTCAACAGAAAGAAGAAAATCTCCTTTTCAGAGGATGACACAGAAACTTTCTTTGCCTTTCCCATCAAGTTCCCTATTGATCCACAGAGTCAGCCTGGAAGTGGTCCTTGCGTTATTTCCCTCTCCTCTAGCTGAACCATTGCTCCAGCCCCAGCTCCAACATGGGGGTGACCCAGACGAGAACTTCTATAGAGATCCAGGAAAGGCTACAGAGGATCTTTGAGAAACAACTGATAATTCCTTATAATACTTCCCCCTCCTCTACCCGCAGGACTAGTTTGTTTCCAGATTGTGCAGAATATGATATTTATAAGACAAACAGTCTTTACTTTGATTTTTCTGTCTCATAATAGAACTTCGATGCATAATTATTCTAAAATACTGTTTGCGCAGAGTTGACTCACCAAAAATGTATGCTCCCTTCTGAGATAAAGATTAACTGCTGGCAACCAGCTTTCCAGTTAGAGAACCCAGGACGTAGCACTTCCGGAACGTACGGGAGGGACCACGTGATTAGTTCCCACTCAAAGATCTCTGAGCAGAGGTGATGGGTGTTAGTTACGTTTCAGGCTCATGGCCTTTAATTCCTGCTCTCTCTTTGCCTGTCACCTGGCTGAAGGCAGAGGGTCCAATGGGATGGGTGAGCTACGATGGGACGAGAGGAAGCTGGTTCATGAGTCACTGCTTCAGAAGAAAGCTGTCCAGAACTGCTGCTTGACCAGGGACATCCACTTCGAACCTGCGTGAGAAGTAAACTTTTATTGTGAGTTAATCACCCTAATACAGCCTTCTTCCTTAGAGTGAGGATGAGGATGAAAAAGATGGAAGGGGAGGGAAGGGTGAGGACAGGCCCTATCTGTCACATCTGTAAGAATAACACATATGACTAGAAACCCAAATGCATAGAATTCCATAGTTCACAAGTGAACTGGCATTTCTCTTTATCTTGCCTAAAAATATGGTACTCAAATGTAACACTTACCAAGCTGCACAAATTTGGCAGTACAGAGGTTAGGAGCCAAATGGGACAGAACCCCTTAAGTCTTTTGTAGTAGCATAATGATAAATATTGAGAAACACTTGTTGAATTGGATCACTGTAGAGTCAGATATGGAAGAAAATACTCAGAATGCAAGATAAGTGCCCACTCAGGGCTATGGGAAGAAAGGAAAGGACAATTAATTTTGTTTACTGTTCTAATTTGCTAGCTGCCAGAATGCAATATACCAGAAATGGAATGGTTTTTTAAAAGGGGAATTTAATAAGTTGCTAGTTTACAGTTCTAAGGCCAGGAAAATGTCCCAATTAAAACAAGTCTATAGAAATGTCCAATCTAAGGCATCCAGGGAAAGATACCTTGGTTCAAGAAGGCCAATGAAGTTCAAGGTTTCTCTCAGCTGGAAGGGCACATGGCGAACACATTCTGAGTTTCTTTCTCATCTGGAAAGGCACATGTTGAACATGGTCAGGGTTCCTCTCTCATCTGGAAGGGCACATGGTGAACACAGCGTCATCTGCTAGCTTCTTCTCCTGGCTTCCTGTTTCATGAAGCTCCCTGGGAGGTTCCATGAAGCGCTGGCTGATGGACTCTCTGCTTCGTGGTGCTGCAGCATTCTCTGCTCTCTCTGAATCTCTTATTCTCCAAAATGTTTCCTCTTTTATAGGACTTCAGAAACTAATTAAGACCCACCCGAATGGGTGGAGACATGTCGTCACCTAATCCGGTTTAACAACCACTCTCAATTACATCACATCTCTAGGGAGATGACCTAATTACAGTTTCAAACATTCAATACTGAATAGGGATTAGAAGAAACGGCTGCCTTCACAAATGGAATTAGGATTAAAACATGGCTTTTCTAGGGTCCATACATCATTTCAAACCAGCACACTTACCTACCATATATGTCAGAATTTAGCAGGAAAAAAGGCCCCAGTTTCTGGTTGTCTCTCACAGTACAAAGATATAGACAGTCTCTTAGAGAGAGATGAAGCCCTCTCTCTCTAAGAGAAGACAGCTTGGGTCTCACCTCCTGTCACTGCTGCTCAGGAACTCCCAGGCCTCCCGACTCTGCCATAGTGCTCCTTTCCAACCAAGGAAACCTTTGCAGTTTCCTTTTCCTTCTCTCTCCTCCCCATCTACATCTCAGCAGCATCCTTGCACTTTGCCTCACAGCACCATTGCTCTAGGGGGGCCCTGGCCTAGGGCTCTGACCTATTTTCCTGCTTGATTATCAGCCCTATGGTTCACCCACGGCTGTGTGCCCCTGTCACCCATCTTCTCTGGTCCTTTGATGAGTGGGCAGCACTGTGGCTCTCCTAGGAGCGAGACGGAGTAAAGCAGCACCCCATTCTCCAGCTGAGAGTCACCTCACCACTTCCCCCTTCAGCTCGTACATTTCAAGGTCAGGTTCTGGAGAGTCTTTTTGGGGAGCAGGCACTTGACATGGTTCCATAGGTTCCCAGGGGTGCATTAGAGGCAGTGTATGCTTCAAACTTACTTTGTGATGCTTAAACATGTTTTGTATTAAAACGTGCTTAAAATAAAAAGGTGACCCCAAAGCAGTCTGTAAAATTGGGGTAGGGGTGGATCTGAGTGCAACTTCCAGGGGGTGGATCTGAGGGGAACTTTCCCTGATCTTGTCTGGTATGAACCATTTGCCACTACTCAGTTCTGCCCCTTGAGGGCACCAGAGGCTGCTTTGCCACACAGAGAACAGCAGTGAGACGGAACCGACACTCAGCTGTGTGGCGATGGAGAGCCAGGGATTGGCCACTGGGTGCAGTTCTGCAAGCAGGTGAATTCAATAGTGAATTAAGTGGGATGACCTTAGAACCCAGAAGCCTAAATCTGAGCTCCAGGTCTGTTTAAGTTAGCTGAGTAGCCTTTCAAAAGTCTCAACTTCTCTGGGCTTCAGTTTTGTTCTGTTACAGGAGTTGGGTGGACTGAGCAAACCCAAAAGCTTTCTCACCTTTAATATTTAGGAAAAGCTGGAAATGATAGAACAGCATAGATTCCCGTTTCCTGGAACCTTCAGCATGACCAGTGCCAAGTACAGCAAGGTGACTGGGATAGGGTGTTGATGTAAGAGCTATGAATGACAATAGAGGAAAAGGAAGCTCAGAAGATAAATTGGGGGTGGAAATCGCACAGGGTCTCTAATTCAAGGCCCTAGCCAGTGTAAGGAAAAGGATCTAGAGAAAGACTGCCTAACCTTTTTTTGGTAACATCCCGAGTTCTGTTTAGGTTTATATGAAATAACAATTATGAAACAGTACCACACAGGCTTACTCAGAGAAGGGTTTTGGTATCACCCACTAGACCTGTTGAAATGTGGGTACAGGTGAGCTTTCCTTGACAACTTATTTCCACACCTAAGTTATGCATGATATTTCAGTTCACACCAACTCATTAGGATAAGATTAGGGCACTGCCCTCCCAATATAAAGAGTTCACCACTCCACCCAAGAAGGTACATGGAAGGCAAAGTGCCCTTTCTTTGGTCTTGGCTTTGTAGATGTGCTTCTTTCCTGAAAGCCCCTGGTGTCCAGGGAGACAAGGCAGACAGGCTCACCATGGGGAGGGTGTGGGAGTCAAAGTCTAAAGGGAAGGTGAGGGATACAGGCACACAGCCTTGCTTTCCACACCTGGCTTTGCTGCTTATGCCTATATGACGTTGGAAAAGCCCCCACAACCTCTTTGCACCATTGTTTTCTTACTTGTACCATACTACAAGTAGGGGGGGTACCATACTAGTACCTCTCTCGAAGGTTCTTGTGAGGACTAGGTAAGATATAAATAAAAGGGCTGTGCAGAATAGAAGGCATAGTATGGAAATAAGCCATCATTGCACATGGAAGGTGGGAATAGTGTGTGAGCACCCAGGAGTGCCAGGTTTATTAATATTCTTACTTGGAGGGTGTTTGGAAACCCATATAGGTTTGCCAGAACTACTGCTACCGGATGACGGAAGGCAGCAGCAAATTCAGTTTTCAAATGGACTCAAGCACCTTGTGTGTGGCCCGAGTCCCAGCATCACCACACTCAGCCTGGGATGGCATGATGGGCTGCAGGGTCCCCTTTGTAGTAGGCTGGAGGTAGCCTAGGGCTACTACAAATTGTCTGCTAGTTGTCTTTTCTACACAGAAGACCTACTTCTACCTTCCCATGGCAATCTGCAACTTATTTGACAGCCTGCAGTGGGCACTAGAAAATTTTATTGCTTTGTTACCCACTAGGCCACTAATGCCTGCCTGGGGTGGCGAGAAACCCCACTTAGCACATCGCAGGTCCAGGTGACACAAACACACAGAGGTTTGGACACAGGATGACACATCCTTGGTGCCAGCCATGGTAATACATCCCAGAAGCACACTGCTGTTTTGATGCACTGCTAATGCCACCATGGTGTGCATTTGATGGCAGTAATGAATATTAATTGGGAATTTATAAAGTACCAGAGGCTGTGTCAAGTACTTTACATGCATGATCTTTGTTGTAAAACATTTTGTAATGGAAAATTACAAACATATACAAAAGTAGACAACACATATTATGAACCCCCATGTACAACCAGTATCAACTCATCAACAATTATCAACCCATCTTGTTTCTTCTATATCCCTGCTGATTTCACCCCCCACCCATGTTATTTTGAAACATATTATAAATATCATAGAGACCATTATTCCTTTCCTTTTACAGACAGGGGAACTAAGGCATACAGTGGTTAATTATTTCACCAAGGTTGCAGAGCCCAGAAGTCATGGGGCCAGGATTCAAATCCAGGCAGCATGATGACTGGACCCAGACTTGTAAACCTTTGCTACAGCTGTGATGTGTGCTTATGTGTGCTCACATGTGCACACACATGCATAGGATCAATTTTGGGCAAAATCATACATTTGGAAAAGTTAGTCTCCAGTACTTGCTTTCTACATCTTTCCCCACACTCAGATGCGGTGTGGACTTTGGAACCAGAGAGGCTCGAGTTTGAAGCCCTAGGTCTTAGGTACAGGTAGAGTCAGTAAACTCCGGCTTCCAGGGCCGTGGTGAGGAGTAAAGGAGATAAGGTCAGCGAAAATGTCAGGCACCTTGGCTGGCACATGGCAGGATATCAAATGAGTGTGCTTTTCCCTCCTCCCACCTCCAGGAACAGGCCCACCTTCCCCCAGAGAAACAAACACTGAGAAAACATGCAGTCGAGAGGGTGGCTCTCAGAGGTCACTGCATCAACCCTGCCCAGGGGCTGTGTGTTTATTCTAGTTGTGAAAAAAAAGAATTTATTCCTTTGGTTTTGGGGGTGAGTTAGTTTGCCAGGATGCTGCATGGCCAGTTCCACGCAATGAATTGGCTTAAACGGTGGGAACTGATGGTCTCACAGTCTGGAGGGCTGTCCACGGTTAAGGCAGCAGGAAGGCCATGCTTTCCCACCACAGTCTGGAGTGTTCTGGGCTTACTGCAATCCTTGGGGTTCCTTGGCGCACATCTTTTCCTCCCATCACATGTGATCTCTCTCCTTGTGTCTGCTCTTCCAACTTCTGCTGACTTCTGCTTCTTCCTGTGTGGCCTTATCTGACTGTGTCCAAATTTCTTCTGCTTATAAAGGACTTAAGTAATAACAGAGTAAGGCTCACTGTGATTCAGTTGGGCCACACCTCAACTAAAAACAACATCTTCAAAAGGTCCTATTTATAAATGGGTTCACACTCACTTATATGTGGATTAAGGTTGAGAACATGTCTTTTATGTTCTTATTCAATCTACCATGGGGTGGGGCATCTGGGCAAGTGTACAATAGAGGTGGTGCAATTTCTATTTACCCGTGTCACTGCGTTCACCTGTGTGTGAACAGGCTTGTGTTAAAGAGGCCTATGGGTAAATTCAAGTTTCATTCTCTGCCCAGGTGCATTGCATTGTTTTTCTTTTCTGTGAGGAATTATGTGACACTGAAACAAGCATCCACTTTTTATATCTCCTTTTCCTCTTATTGGCTAAAACAGGAGGAAAAGGGCTTTGTAAAGACCCCCATCATTTTCTGGCTCAAGGTTGCACAGCCACGGAGGGAGTGAAGGGCTGAGCTCAGACAGGTGTTGGCAAGCCTCCTCACCGCCCCCCCCCACCCCAGCCTCTGCTGCCAGGACCGTTGGGTTAATTCACAGAAGGCTTGAAGAGCTCAAGGGACAATGGAGAAGGACTCACAGGCTGGCCACAGGGAAGGCTAAGGTATCTCAAAATGCATTTGTAGAGGTGGGGGGTGGGGAGACCTTGGAGGGGAAGGAGAACGGGGCACTATGGCCACAAGTGTATTTAGTGTGGTCAGCCAGAGTAACTTTTTTTCCTTTGCCTGAAATGCCCTTGTTTTGATCATGCCAAGCTCAGATACTGCGTCCTATACGAGGCTTTCCTGCCACCCCTCCAATACCACTTGCTCTGGCTGTCACACAAAGTGAGCTTTCCCCTCTCTGAACCCTTATGTAACTTCTGAGGCACTTATCTTTTGCTGCTTTATTTTACTACTTTCTGAATACCAGTCTTAATTCTTTGAAGACCAAAATAAGATCCTCAAGAATAGGAATCATTTCATCTACTTCTTTCCACTGTTCAGAGCCGTTCACAGGGCATGCAGTCAGCACCGATGAGTGTGTGTTGAGTTGATGGTCAGATATCTCCAAAGCAGCAAGGCACTTACATGTAGTAAATAATAACTGATTGAAATAATGCCCATTTCCAACACGTGGGAAACCTAAGAAACTCTATCCCTTGATGTTTGGATGGAAAACCAGTTTCATATATTCCTTCAAGTTCTAGCTCTGTCAAAACTTCTATGACAATAACTCCCCAAAAGGCTTTAGAGTGGTACCTTGGATGGTCCAAACATGATTTCAGGTATTCTAATATCCCAAAGTGTGGCATGTTTCTATGCCTAGTATCCCAACTGGCGTCCAGGAGAATCTGAAGTATCACAAAGTAAAGTACATTCTTGTTGATTTAAGATTGTGTCAGCTAGAACATCTGCTTAATCAGAACTTTTCTGCTCATGAGCAGAACAGTGATAATTGACATCTGCTAACAGTTACCCTGTAGCTCCACAAGAAACCCAAATTTCCTATTTAGGAATCAGGTTTTGCGTAATAGTTTGAATTTTATTCCTAATGGTAAGCCTTATATCCATGGCAACTTCCACTAAGCAGAATATTGGACTAACTGGAGTACCCCATTCCACCACCGTGCTTGGTAAAGGCTTCTCCTGGAATGGGTGGTAGATGTACAGCAGATAGTGACAAGGGATTATGCATCTATCTCATAAACAGACATGGAACCACCAGGAGGCAGACACCCAGCAAATAAAGTATGGAGAATCCAGTTTACATTGAGAGACACCCCCTCCCCACCCTCCCCCTCTACTGTCAGTCCATCCTTCTCGGAGTCCTTCTATTTGTTAGGTTGAGCCACTTTTCCAAAAAGGTATGAACATGAGGAACATTTGTTCTGAATTAGACTTGGCTGCAGTTAAAATGCTATCGCGTTTATGAAGCTCAAATTACAGAGGCTGTCCTTGGCCGGTGAATGGCACAGCATGGCTGCTCAGAGAGGTGGAAAATTCTGAGGCCCCCTCCAGCACTGTTTCAGGAAAATCGCTCTGAGTGGTGTGGATAGGGGCCAGCTGGTGATGTCAAAGGATTTATAAAAGAGATTAGAAGACCTTTTAAGGGAATGAGGCGGTTGCTAATGATGGAAAACTGCTAAAGCTGGATTTGGATAAGGCCTGAACACTTAATTTGCTAGTTATCCTGAAATGTCTGTAATTTTTGAAAAACATGTTGTGCCACTGCCTTTTGTGTGTAGTTCAAAAAACATCAGAATGTGGTGAGAAGAACCTGTTATGCTAATCACAATCTGGGGTAACTGAAACTGAGCTCTCAGAACATATAAAACCCAAAGTGGGCAATCAGTTCTGGACTGGGGGAAAATTAAATGCCCAAACACACCTGGTTGCAAAGCACATCTGTATTTTTTTTTTTCTTCTTCTTCTTTTTTTTTTCCAGCACACTAGTGAGCGGTTTGGAGGAAGGTGTATTTTTAAAGCAGCTGAAAAGCTGCTTAGAAGCTTTGTACCTCCAAAGAGAGATCTGAAAAGAAAAATATTAACTTATATTACATTTCCAAGTTTTTCCACGGCCTTTTCACAACCCGCATGACATCTAATCTTAAGCAGGTAGGTTTTATAGAGAGGAATCAAGATCAATTATAGTGATACAAGATAGACTTAGGTGAGCAGAGAAGCCCTAACTTTCTAAATCTTACAGCTGGGCTTACTTTGTGTTTTAAATAGATAAAAAATGAAAATATTTCCTGATTTAGAAATTGAGAGCTAAATTTGAAGGGGTAAGAGAGAAAGCCTTATGATAAATTTTCAATGGAGCAGCTAAACTAAAGAAAATTTTCCATCAGGCTCTCTTGAAAAACCAACCACCCAATCAATCAAGCCAAATTAAACCAAACAAAGAACCAGATAAGTAATACCAAATTGTCAGCCAGTGAGAAGGTCCAAAGCTAAAGTGGAATAGAAGCAAGAATTAAAAGCATTTGGAAACGAGAAATGTGGGGGTACTTTGGGACCCATGAAAGTGAGATATAGTTGTTTGTGGCTTTATCTGTTTTCATCAGTATTCATTTTTGGGCACAAGAGACCAGCACAACTCTTAAAATATGAAAATCCAATGATCAGCTTTTAAAATATGGAAAATCCAATGATCAGCCTTTACCCCAAACATTTTTCAATTGTTGCTTAAATAGAAGGGTCAGAGAACACAAGTTTGTTTGTTTTTTTTTCGGTGGGGGAAGCTGCACTTTCTAATTTTACACCCTGGGTCACATCCCAGTTTACAAATTTCCCATGAAGTTGCAAACATCTCAGCCTGGTGTTGAAGTTCTCCCTTGGCCATCTCAGGACTAATCTTATCACTTGCTCCCCAGTAGGAACTCTCTATCCGGTGAGCTCATCTCTTCACTGTCCCCTGAAGACACTTTACAGATGAATGTCTCTATAGACCCTGTTTTTCTGTCTGGCCTCCTCCTGCTGTGTTATTTATTCAAATCCTTTCCTTTTTAAAAGGCCACTTCAAGCCTCACCCCCTTGAAGACTGTCCTGACCAATCAGCCCCAGGGATTTTGGTCCTTCCCTTCCCTCCCTGCCTCTCACTCTTATGTTTGGATCACACTCTATCATCTCATAACCACTGCAGTTTTTAAGTGTATGCCTCACCAAGGGTGTGTACCTCTCTTATGTCCCCTGCTACCCTGAGAAATGATCATAGTAGGGATACTTACTTAATATTTTCTACTGCGTTTGGCCAGAAGGTGTATTGACCAAAGGCTGTTGAATGAAGAAATGTTTCACACCTCAAATATTAAGCAGTGCCAAGAAATACAACTATAAACTTTAAGACTAAAAAGAATAATCTGAATTAGAAAAGCAGAAAATGGTTATACCATGCAGGAGAGATTAGATGGATCTAAGAAAAAATATGAAGGCTGGCATTACAATATGTGATACCTTCAGAATAACCTTTCCTATGGGACAAACATTCCAAATTGTTGTTTTATTTCTTATGCAGTAAAAGATCACAATACTAAGAAATGATGAATATGCAACTATGTGATAATATTAAGAATTACTGATTGTATATGTAGAATGGAATGATATATTAATGTTCTTTTGTTAAGTTTTTTAATTAATAAAAAAAGTTTAAAAAAAAAAAAAAAGATCACAATAAACCAAACCAGACAAGTAGTGGTAGAGATTTCTATAAAACTATTGATATTCTCACAGTTAATACCAGTTTCCATTTTGGAAATCATGTTAATAATTTCTTCTACTATTATGAAACCTTACTGTTTATAGGGCTTTCCATCTCATGATATGCTCAAAGAACTCCATGAAGAAATTAAGATGCATTTCCTATTTCTTTACAAATGAGGAAACATGAACAATGAAGTTAAGAGAGAGACGCCCAAGATCACAATGTTGGAGTCTTCAGACTTTAACTCAATTCTCATTACAATAATTAGCCCATCTCCAGACATAAAGTCTATCCAGTTGTAGTATAATCTTTTTTCTTACACTAGCATCATTTTCTAAGAAAATTCTCCAATATTTAGCATTCTTTTTATGTCATCAATAAAACCAGAGGCAAGCTGTATTTCTTGGCACTGCTTAATACTTGAGGTGTGAAACATTTATTCATTCAACAGCCTCTGGTCAATAAGCCATAAAAAATGAATGACGTTCTGATACATACTACAACATGGATGAACCCTGATGATATGTTGAATGAAATAAGCCAGAAACAAAAGGACAAATACTGTATGATCTCATTTACATTAAATAACTAGAATATGCAAATTCATAGAGACAGAAAGACTGGCTGGCTGGGGTGGGACTAGGAAAAGGAGAGTTAATGCTTAATGGATACAGAGTTGATGGAAAGTTTTGGTAATGGCTGGTGATGGTAGCATAAGATTGTCAACAAATCACCTTCAAATTGTATAGTGAGAAGTGGTTAAAATGGGAAATGTTATGTTGAATATATGTTACCACAATAAAGAATAAAAAAAATAGGCAGAAAAATAAGAAATAATTTTACATTACAATTACTTATCTACAGAAAGCCATTGAGAATGCAGGACTGGAAGACTCAAATCTTTTTATTTTACTGAGAGAGCTCTTTCCTGGTTTATTGGTGCCACATTTACTGTGAATTTTCACATCTATTCTAAGTCATAACTCAAAACTTCTGATTGACTCATTTTCTAATAAATGCCTCCTTAATATTATGGAGACATTTAGCTGTTGGGAACTTTAAAGCTTTCAATATAAAATTCAAGTTGAAAGAAAATTAAAATACCCAAATTAGAAGTTGGAAGACCTGAGTTTTAATTCTTTTCTTTTTCTCAGAGAAATCACTTAATATTTTTATTGCCACCTCTAAAAAGGGGTTATGATTTCCAACTCTTTACACTTAGGGATACACAGAAAAATGGAAAAAGAATTTAAGCATTTTGGAGCTAAGTGTTATCTGATGGTAGTAAGTCATTACCTGTGATTAATGTTTAATATTATTATTTGTATGAAGATTTGTGTTTTTTTTCCCCTGTCTATGTATCTCAAAAAGCTGACATCCTCTTCTCTGTTGGCTATACTCAAGGAAGGTTTCCTAGGTCTTACTGCTTTATGACCTACATGAATTATTTCCCTCTCTGAGCCTCAGTTTCCTCACTTGTAAAATGGAGTATTAATGGTATCCGACTCATGGTTGTGGGAGAGATTAAGTAGGACTATGCACATGCAGTGGTTAGCACGGCAAAGCTGGTATTTCTCACCAAAAGCAAATTAATTTTCTCAATTTCAAATATGTGCTCAAAAAAATTTGCTGTTAACCCATTTATATCCCATCATTGTGTAATGGAAAGAGTACTGCATCGGGAGTATGAGAGAGATCCTTCCTGGCTTATTGGTGCCACATTTACTGCAAATTTTCACATCTGTCTAAGTCATAACCCAAACTTCTGATTGACTCATGGCCATAGTGATAGCAAGTAACTTAATCTCTCTGTCTTTAAATGAGGGGGTGAGATTAGATATCTCTGATGTAACTTTCAGCTCTGAAGTTCTGTGGTTTAGTGTTTTTAAAAAATATATAATTTATATTAAAATCGAGTTTTGATAAAATTAACATAGGACGTATTGCATGATTTAGCAATTTATATTTTTATTAAATCTATTTCAGATGAAAATGTTATTATGAAATGTTTAAAATATGGAAAGGTATGGGAAGTGATACATGCACTACCAATCATTTTAAGATATAAAGCATTTGTTTTTATAGATTTGGAAATATTGTGGGTGAAATGTATTATATTTAAAGGTACAAAAATAAGATTGAAATCTCAGCTAAAAAATGGAAATTACTTTGGATGCCTATTGTTTCTGGAAGAAAGGTATCTTCATACTGTGTGGCATTGGTATTATAATAGGTAGAGGCCAAAATAGAGAACAAGCCTCTCTCTTTAGAATTCTTTCTAATTGAAATGGGATGAACATAGTTTAGCAACATAAAACATGGACCCTGAATTTGAGGTGCATTTCATTTGTAATTAGAAACCTTTCATGGAGATCCAGGCATGGTGGAAACACCTCTTCACTTAGAATTGATTTGGGTTCAAATACTAACTACTTTCCTTTCTATGAAATACATTTGGGATGTCAGCTTTTTTTTTTTTTTTTGCTTATGTTTGGTCTACAAACAATGTGTTATAGAGTTAGACACGAAATTCTGGTAAATATCAGCAGTCCAGTGGGACCCAAGTTAATATAGAAAAGTCCCTTTGGAATCAGAGAACATTTTACATTCGAGATAGATACAAATGAAGTACTTTAAGATACTGCCTTTAAATTGTTGAGTGTAACTGTGCCAGGTTTTAGAGAGTGCATTTCTGATGCATATTAAAACCACTGTGACATTCAAAGAGTCAAACCTGTCTGATTAGACTTTCATATCCTGTATTTATAAAAAGCTAAGTGATGCAGCTCCTCAGTACAAATTATTTATCCTATGATAAATTATAGAAGAGGATGTATTATTGTCGTTAGTTCTCCTTTCTGCTTATTCCGTTTTCACAAGGCTGACGGCTTTTAAGTATTATCACCATCAAAAAAAGCATTACCTCCCCCCTCTGCCACTACACACCACCACTGAAAGGAACAAAAAGTGCCTGCCCTATCCCCCCACTTGTACTCAATCTTGATTAAACAAGGGAGGGGACTCTCAGAATTAATGAAGTTCAGATTTGGGACATTTGGGGCGGGGCTTGGGCCATCTTAGTAAAACAGAACGTAAACACCTCCTCCCCCCCAAAACAAAACAAAACAAAACAAAAATCAAAGGCGATGCTGCTGCGTCTATCAGCAGCTCCGGCTCAGATGCTGCACAAGAGGGAACGAGCACCGAGCTTGGGGTCGTAAGCCCCCGGCTTTCCGGGGCGGGGGTGGAGTTCCCCGGGTCCGGCCGGGCGCTGCGCTCCCAGGACTTTCACCTGCTCAGCGGGCGGCGCGGGCGGCGCGGGGGGCGGACCCGGCAGCGGGCGGGGCCTCTGCACCCGCGGGAGGAGCCGGCCCGGGCCCGCCCCGCAGGCGGAGTTGCTCGCTGGCGGCTGATCCGGCGTCTCCGTGACAGGCGCCCAGCTCGGCCGCCGCCACCTTTTCTTCCTGGCTCGGGCTGCCCGCACCATCGCTCCGGGGCCGACGCCGCGCCTCGTCCCGCCTCGGGCCGCGGCCTCGCGCCCGCCGCTCCCCTCCCCCGGCCGGGGCGCCTCGCCGCCTCCGCCGCCTCGCTCCTCGCCGGCAGGAATTGCGCGGCCACAGTGCGGCTCGCGTCGCCCGCATCCGCGCCTCCCGCCTGCGCTTGGCCCTCGGCGCCGCCCGGGGTCCCAGCTCCAGCGGCCGCCTCGCCGCCGGGACGCCCCTCGCCCCGCGTCCTAGCCCGAGCCCGTTGCGCGCGCTGCGCTCCCGGCTCCCGCTTCCCTCCCCCGGGGTCTCTCCAGCCTCTTCCTGCAGCCGCCGCCGCCTCTGGAGGAGTGGGTCCATTTCGGGTCATCATGCCCAGCAAAACCAAGTACAACCTTGTGGACGATGGACACGACCTGCGGATCCCCCTGCACAACGAGGACGCCTTCCAGCACGGCATCTGCTTTGAGGCCAAGGTGAGGGGGGCACGGGCAGGGTATTGCCCGCGAGGGGGCTTGTCTGAGTGGATCTGATGCACAGCCATCCTGGAGACAGCTAATGGACTGAGCTGATTAGGGGGCTTTTCTGTTAGGGTGGGTGACACCCCTCCTCAGCGTAATTCCACGGACTCCTGCCCAGAACTGCTAAGGAGCAACTAAAGTTTGAGCGGTAGTGCTTCGCCCTCTTCCTCCTACCTGCAGACTCCCCCTTCCTTACCCGCCAAAGGATTGGATTGAATTACTTCCCGATCCTTCCGGAGGGTGAGCACAACCTGTACTCTGGTCCTTGAGGATAGGGAAACTCTGCTGTTATTTACCTGCTGGGCTCCCGTGGGAGAGGTGCTTTCAGGAAGGAAGCCCGCTTCCTGATTGAGGAAAAGCCTTTTCTCCTCCTCCAAGTTCAGGGGTGCTTCTCTAGAGTCCAGCTAGGGTCCAGATGTCAGTCACTTCCGAAATGCTTGATTTATCAGGACTCCTTTGCAAGTGTGGGGGAAGTGCTGCCCATTTGTTGGTTTTGTGGCTTGATGTTTAAGTTTCAGCTGCTAACAGAGAACTACTGTTGAAGAATTTAGGAAGGAAAACTGGAATTTTCAGTGTTCAGGCCAAAGCCCCAGGTTCATCTTTGGGGCGGGGTGGGGGTGCGGGGCTCTGAACTGGCCCATCAGGTGAATATGTGATGCCCGGCCAGGCAGAATTCCAGGTGGGCTTCCTGTGGGAGAGGGCTCCTCCCTGGCAATGTTTCTGCTCTTCCTTCATGCCTCTTGAAACCCGGTTACATAAACATCCAGGGACTCAGCACCTCCTGTGTGCCTGCCACTGATAATCTTTAAAAACTGCTCCTTTTAAAATATTGGGTTTTGCTGGTTTTTAAAACTTTGTAGTTTTGGCACGCAGTCAGTTTTACCCTTCCCTTTTTCTCTTTCACCACTATGTAGATGCAGGGTGCTAGTATCTCATGCAGAGATTATTCCATCAGGTGTCTCTCTATTTCCTCCAATTCAAGAAACATTTTTCCAATGCCTGGTATGTACCTGAAGGTGTCAGTTATCGTAAAAGTTTTTTCTTCTCAAAGACATGCATGAATTGGTGAATCTTACTTTTTTCCCTCCGAATAACCTCTCCCCAACCATACTGACTAGAGCATAAAGACCCCTCCCCCCCAGACATTAGACACGGCCATGGAATTCAGAGCTCAATTACTGGATATAGTTGGCATCAGAATGGGGCTGCAGCTGAGATGTTATCTTGCTTCTCTGTATAGATCTGGTCAGCCTAAGATGGGATGTTTGGGTTAATTTTTGTCCAGGCCTGTTGATTTGGTGAGCTTATTTTTAAATTTTAAGGTAGGAGTTTTCATCAGGGTCCTGATTTAGTTTTCTTGGAGATATTTATATATGTACTGGGAAATAGGCTTTTGCCTTGTTTGGTTCAGCAGTGCTCTGTTTCGCAAGAATGAGGATAAGAAGGGAGATCAGATTTAAAGTGGTTTTAAGCTTTCTTATTCTTTACTCACAGTTCTCTGCATCTGGTCCCAGCTGAGGGTAGAGAAGTGTGTTAGGAGAGGGTATTGAAGATTCACATTCCTTCTATCGCCCAATTCTAATTTGGTGGGATCTGGGGGCAGCTGAGTAGTGTGCACCTTTAACAAGCATCCCAGGTGATTCAATGCAGGTGATTGGGACCAGACTTTGATAAATACTGGGCTTGGGGCTGGCCTCCACCTTGCTCAATCTTACCCTTCCTTTCCTAGCACCAAGTGTGCGGTTTCTTCTCTAAGCGAATGCCTGGGAGTTGCACAATATAATTCCTACAGTGGCTTTCCAGGATTCACAGGCAGTGGTGTTTGATAAGAGGAGAGGGACCACATTCGCTCCAAGCTCTGTTCCCAGTGCAGATCTAAGACCAAGGATTCTGGTCTGAGGATGATGAGGTAGAGAAGAAACGGCAGAAGGGTAGCAGTGAGGGAGGTGGCGAGGCTTCCTTGGGGAAAGTCTGTCCTTGAGGACCTGAGTCTTAACTCCTAGCTCTTGGTAATCCATGTTGGACATCAGTATATCCGAACACCATGTCATCCGCGTGGTGGATGAGTAGAGCTGGAAGCAAATGCTTTTCTGTTCTATGCACACCACCTGACAAGCACCTTCTCTGACTGGTTTCCATATTCCAGCAGAGTATGTCCATGGGCTGTGCAATCACTGGGACTTTAGGGTTAAATCCATATCACACTCTTTCCCTTGTTTTGGAAAAGCGCAGGCTGTAAAATGCAAATATATTAAATTGCCTCCTTGTCGCATGCCCTTGGAAAGTGAGCTCAGCTCTTTCTCTTCCAAGAACTAGCAGTTTTTCATAATCCACACTGGGTGAATGGAGTGACCCGTTGGATGTATGCCGCACATTTTCAGGTTTCTGCTAAGATTGAAAGGTTAGGATCAGGACTGAAGGGCCTCTGGGTTCTATGCATGTAAACACACAAACACATGCGTGTAATTATCAAGCAGACTCCTAGATGAATTTCACCTGTGGTACCTCATTTACTATGAGACCTATGAGGCGGCTCTCCTTTTGTTTGTTTTATAAATGAGGATATGGGTTTATGGAGATTATCGCCTGCCTTAGTGCACACAGCTGTCTCTGGCAATGCCAGGTTTCAAGTCCCAGGAACTTTGACTTCAGACTCCTAAAATCCAGTGTTTATTCATTTAATAAATGTGTGTGGAGCACCGCCACCGTGCTGGGTAGTGGTTTGATTCACAGCTCACCGTGGGGCAACCTCAGGTTGCTGGCTCCTAGGACTCTGATGTAGCCAATTATTCAAGCCTTTAATGCTGGGCTGTTCCCAGATTTCACGTTGGCCTGGGAGTGGCTCACAAGGGTAAACTGCTTCCTGCCTTCAGCACGGGCACCTGGCTCCGGGAAGGTACTGGGGGTGGGGGTGGGGAGTGCTGGCAAGAAAGTGCTGGTAACACAGCTTGAGAGCTTTTGATCTCTCAATACCTGCCTTTCTCCTCCCCAGTGACCGGTACCGTCAGCTGAGTGTCTCTACTTGTTTAATAAGGAGAAAAAATGAGGCAGCAGGCTTCTAATGATAATGGTGCAAAGGATAATAAGAATAATATATTTATGTCTTACATTTGTAGGTGATTTATGATTTGCATGAGACTTCTTTCGCATGCCAAAACGTTTTCTCCTGTAGAAGTAGAAACATTAGCGTTATCTCCTTTTTTCCAGGTGAAAGAGTTGGGGATCAGAGAGATTAACTTGTCCAGAGCCATGAGCTGATAAGTGTCAGATACCAGGAGTCTAGCTGGGATTTATTGTGCGCTTACTATGTTGTCATGCAGTGTTTCTGGGCCTTTGATCTGTGATTCTTTCCCTTCCTCTGACTCTCACCTGATCCCAAGTTAGGTGCTGCTCTCCTTTTATTCTTAGTGCTCATTGCCAGGACTGTTCATGCATATCTGCATGTATCATATGGACTGTCAGAAATGGAAAGTACTTTAGTTTACTCCTACAGCCCCCTCAGATTACAGGAGAGGAATTTGAGGTCCTGAATGGGGGAAGACACTGATCTGAGGTCACATGGCTGGATATTGCCAGGACCAGGGCTGATTCCTGGTTCCCTGGCTTTATAATTTAAATAATTTCGCTTATCTGTTGCTGTGTAACAAACTAACTCAAAACTCAGTGGCTTAAAACAACAACTGTTTTACTTGCTCATGGTTCTGTGGAGAGGAATTCAGGCAGGGCTTGCCTGGGCTGCTCTTCTCTTGCTCCGGTGGGGTGGTATTGGCCACGATCATTGACTTGGCTGCCTTCAGTGGGGCTGGGCTGGGCTGGAAGGCCCCAGAAGGCTTCCTTCACGTGGTCTTTGCCTTGGTGCCCCTCCCGGTGGCTGTTCTTCCCTCTGGCCAGCTTGCATTTCCTCCCAGCCTAGTGGCCTCGGGGTGGTCACTTGGTATTTGATGGCTGGCCTTCAAGAGGGAGTGTCCCACTCAGTGAAGGTGGAAGCTGCAGTTCTTTTAAGGCCTGACCTCCAAAGTTACACAGGGTCCTCACAGCTGCTGCCTTCTGTTGGTCACAACAGGTCATTGGGCGGCTTTTCCAGGGGGAGGAGAGATAGACGACTCCACCTCTAGACGGGGACTGTGAAGGTCACACTGCAGGAGAGCGCGTGGCACGAGAGAGATTGCTGACGTCCTCTGCAGATGAGTCCACCACGAAGTCCTGTGTTCTCTCTCGGCATATTATACCTTCTTTCTCCTGATGATTGCGAACGTTTCCCGGGGCCTTCTGTGTGTCCCAGCTCTAGCATCAGGTGTGTATGTAGCTGGCAGTAACAAATTATTTGGCAAATAGAAGAGAGTACCAGTTGTAGAAAATCTGAACGCAGTTAAAAATAGTCATATGGCCGAGTGATTTCGTGGTTTGGGAGGTGTTGGTCAGATCAGAACTGAATTCTCAGGCCAAATTTCCTTCCTTGCTGAATGGTTTCACTACTTGATGGTTTCCATGATATGGATCTTGGAGAGTCCAGTAACCCCCCACAGCAGGCTGCCTGTGGGCACCTCCTGGACACACTGTTAGGAGGTTAAACACACTGGAACAGCTTTGGCCTTAGGGAAGCAGGAAAGGAGGGAGGAGCAGACCTTCTCCTGCTGGAGAGCGTTTAGGAATGAGAGTACAGGCCTTGTCTCATTTAGGGACCTCCAGATTAGGATGCTGAGTATATTGGGTCACTGTAAACGGGGTGTCCCCTGACTCAGCTTAGCCTGCGATGCACGGTAAAGAGCTCTCAGAACCATCTCCACTGTATCCTGGGTGCCGTTCCCCTCCCTCTTCCCTCCCCCTCTGTCTCTCTCCCCTCCCCCCTCCGTCTCTCTCCCTCCTCCCCCCTCCATTATCCCCCCAACCCCCCACAGCCACCAAGGGTCCGGTCTTCTAGAATTCTAGGCCAGTAGTAGTTCAGATGGAGGGCTTGGTGTCATCATTAAAGAGGAGATTTATTACCTTCTTACATATTTGTCCAGGTGCTTTTGAAATCCATTATCATCTTCTGTCCAGACCACTTTTTTTGGGACAATAAGTCCCATAGACACCCCACCCACTCTTTGAAATGAGACCCCTTTTTATTTGCCCTCGTCTTGCTCCTGGGTGCCCCGAGAAGATCCTCCACAGCTGGCATTTTGGGATTTGATGGACAAGTCTATGTCTACATTAGCCATACATTTCATGATTTTATAACTTTCTTGATTCGCTCGTGTCTCCTTTGTCCAGAATGTCCCGGTTCTTTTTAGTGGTCAGGATCCTGCAGCCACATCTAATGAAAACCTTTGCTGGGCACCTTTATCCAGGACTCTAAGCAGACTCCTTAGTTATAATTGTTTACTTAGGATACTGCTACTTCCAAGATCTTAACCTTTCAAAATGCTCTCTTTGACCTTCTTTCTCACACTTTCACTTGCCTTAAGGCTGCTCATGGCTCAGTAACTTGCTGTCCTTATCCTGCTCCCTGGGGCAGCTTGGGCCCCGTCCAGCTCCCTTTACTCCCCTTCTACTTCCCTGTCCTCCACTGCAAACTTGGTTTCTTCCACTTTCTTCTTCCTTCCTGTTTCTGGAAAAAGAAGCATCCCTCTTCCTCCCTCCCTCCCTTCCTCCCTTCCCTCTTCTCTCTCTCTCTCTCTCTCTCTCTTTTTCTTTCTCTCTCTCCCTCCTTCCCCTCTCCTCCCCTCCCCTCCCCTCTTTCCTTTTCCTTTCCTTTCTTTCTTTTTATTGATATATAATTCACATTCCACACAATCCATCCATTTCACGTATACAGCTCACTGTTTTTAGTATATTCATAGATATGTGTATCCATCACCACTGTCAATTTTAGAACATTTTCCTCCCCTCAAAAAGAAACTCTGTACTCTATAGCTACCACCTCCCACCCCTTAGTTCCCCCTCAGTCCTGAGCAACCATGAATCCACCTTCTGTCTCCATAATTTTGCCTATTTTGGACATTTTATATAAATGGGATCATATAATGTGTAGTCTTTTGCCACTGGCTTCTTTCACTCAGATAATGTTTTCAAGGTTCATCTATGTTGTAGCCTCTATCAGTATTTATACTTGGGCCAAGAGGAGGGAGTCAATAAAGAAGATGATAGAATGATGCAAAGATTTTTGCATTATTTTTATTGTGTGTATATACTACATTTTGTTTAACCATCTGTCGGTTGATGGATGTTTGGGTTGTTACCAGCTTTGGGCTTTTGTGAATATGGCTGTTGTGGACTTCCACGTACAGGTTTTTGTGTGGATGTGTGTTTCCAGTGTTTTGAGTAGATGGATACCTATCCAAGTAAGTGGGAGTGGAATTACTGGGTCATATGGGAACTCTAGTTTGAGAAAGTGCCAGAGTGTTTTTCAAAGCAGCTGCACCATGTTACATTCCTACCTGCAGTGTGGGAGGGTTCCCATTTCTCCCTTTCTTCACCAGCCCTTGTTATTTTCTGACTTTTGATGGTAACCATCCTAGTGGGTGTAAAGTTGGTAGTTCATTGTGGTTTTCGTTTGCATTTCCTTTGTGACTAGTGATGTTGAGTATCTTTTTCATGTGTTTATTGGCCATTTATATATCTTCTTTGAAGCAATGTCTGTTCAGATCCTTTGGGCATTTTAAAATTCGATTCTCTTTTTGGAAGTGTTCTTTCGATACTCTAACTTCAAGTCCCTTATTGGATATATGATTTGCAAATGTTTTCTCCCATTCTGTGGATTGTCTTTTCATTTTCCTGTTGGTGTCCTTTGAAGCACAAAAGTTTATTTTTTCTTTTTCCCTCTTTTATATCATTGCTCCTCCCTTTGTTCTTTTAATTATTCTCTTTACTCCCCTACCCTCATCTTTGCATCATTATATCTTCCTCTTTATTGACTCACTCTTCTTGGCCCAAGTATAAGCTACAGACTTCCCTGCATTCAAAACCTCTTCTCTCTGCCTCTTTCTTTGATTGATTGATGGCTGATGTCTTTCTCTTCCGCCCTCAGCCAAGCCTCAGGGGAGAGTGGCTGTCCTCTGTCGTTTCTCGGTCTTCATTCAGTGCCTGGCCCGTGTCTCCTGGCTTCTGCCCTGATGACTGCTGTCAGCCCCTTCTGCCCTCATCCATTTCACTCTTTCTTCCCGAGCAGCCCTAACTTCCTGCAGTGCCTCCCTCGGACACTGCGTCTGCTCTCAGCCGGCCACGCTCTGACTATGCCTCCTTTCTTCTTTGCCAGCTGCTCTTTCTTCCTTTGCCTTCTCCTGTGAGTGCTCTACTCCCGTTCTTTTGGATTCCATCCATTCCCACCTCTTCTACAATGACTCCTGGACCTCTACCTTTAAGCCACACCCCAGATCTTTATTTCCCACCTTGTTTCTATCCCTATGTGTTACTGACCTACATTGTCACTCAACAAGCTCTAGACCCCAGACTTCTTTTAATGAACCCACCATCCTCTCAGGCACCCAGACTTGCTTCTTTGGAGTCTTGCTTGAATCCTTTCCTTTCACAGCTTATTCATTGGCTCTTTCCTGGGACCCATTGTGGCCAGCCTCCTGTCTTCTCTTCTTCATATCAAGTCAGTGGCTGAGTCCTCTCGAGTTTTCTCAGCAACATCCGTCCATGTGCCCTGGTTGTTCATTTCTTCTCACCCCAGGCTGGCTCCCAGACTAACTGCCTCTCACCTGCATCAGTAACTTCTAATACCTCCAGCCCTTCAGTTTTCTCTGATCCCCTTCGGCCTGTAAACTTCTGTTTATTTTTCTGAAAGATAGATTGTCATCCTCCCACTCAAAAAGATTCAAAGTTTCTAAGCCTTCTGTATTAAATCCACAATTCTCTGGGCTCTGTTTATGAACAGTTCCCTTTAATCACCCTGTGCGCCAACCCAACTGGAAGACTCACCATTCCTTAACCACTCTCTTAGGTTTCCCACCCATCTCTCAGGCCCAGTTCAGATGTCACTCAGTGAAGTGGCTGTGACTTCACCCTCTAGGTTGGAGGGAATGACCACCTTTCTCTGGATTAGCGTAGCTTGCCCCTGACTGATTCTCACCTCCACATGGTCATAGCCTCCTTATTTCTCTG
Organism: Myrmecophaga tridactyla; assembly: GCA_004026745.1. Classification (NCBI taxonomy): domain Eukaryota; kingdom Metazoa; phylum Chordata; class Mammalia; order Pilosa; family Myrmecophagidae; genus Myrmecophaga; species Myrmecophaga tridactyla. The sequence continues at coordinate 7,361 of PVIY010011170.1, read as the reverse complement.
CCTCTTATGCCTTCTGCAGTGCTGAGAGCAGTAGGAAATGTAGTTTGAATGAATGAATGAATGTAGTTTCTGAGATGCTGGGTCCTCCTAGGCCACCCTGGCGTGGGAGGGAGAAGCCCCAGCTGGCTCCAGTCACCTCCCAACTGTGTCTTGCCTTCAGCCTGCCATGCTTGGTTGCCAGCAACCTGAGAGACTCCCCCGATGTGGCCTCTCCCTGTTATCCCCTCCTCCCAGAGTAGTGCCACTTACCATTTCTTCCAAAGCAAGTGCTGAGTGAGTGCTTTCCCCTCCTCTAAATGAAATTCCAGTGGTGGAATCCACTGCCATCCAGAGTAATGAATTTAGAATCTGTGTACTGAACATTTGGCCAATTTAAAGAATAGGTCATTGTTATTTATTATGAAAAACATATTTTTTAGCCTGCTGTGTTCTCATTAATGAATTGGTGCCCCCCCATTTTTTTTTTTTTTTTTTTGGTCAGATTCATTGTCTGTTTTCTTAAATTTGCTGTTTTCTAGTTTTTTATGACATGAATTTGGTTGGTGGCATAGCATAGCATAGCATGGACTTGGGATCCAAACCGTGTTTGGGTTTTAATCCTGGCTCTGTCCCTCATTTGCTGTGTGACCTTGTGCATGTTACTTAACATCTCTCCTCCAGTGTCCTCGACTATAAAAGGGTATACAAATATCACACACCTCAAAGGGCTGACGAGAGGATTAAATGAGTGGTACATGTAAATGCCTAGCACAGTGCCTTTTGTTGTTGCCAATGAGTCCTGCAGATGGCAATTGAACTTTCATCTGTGTGTAATTTTAATGTACGGACCAACCATATATTGTTCTTTTGTAAGTCAGAGGCCTGGTAGTGTATTATCTTTACTGTACACGCCAGGTGAAAAAATCTAGCATTGCTCTGACTCCTAAAGTTGCAAATCTGACAGCATGCTTACTTCATGGGTTTAAAATAGCTGTCATCCTCCATCGAAGGAATAAGAAAGGGTTACTTAGGTTCTGTTGCATTCTACTACCACATTTGTTCCCGTCTTTTAATCCTTGTTAGGATTAAAAATTGCAGAATCTTGTTACATATGGTATGCTGTCCATCTTCGCTTGTCTTTCTCTGAATTTCTTGGCTAAATATTTCTTTAAGTAGAGGTAATCTAAGCAGAAGGAATCTTGCATCATGGGATTCATTAATATCTTGTGATGCTTACATTTCCCTTTGCAAATTTTATATACGGCATCATGTTTCCTTTTAGGCGTGTGAGCAACGGGGCTTTAAAAGTTATTTAAGATGGCACTTCCAGCAAGTTCGGTGCCCAGACTGTTGGAACGGTGCCTTCTATTCCCCCGCCCCGTATGTGTGACTAAATTGATTTTCTGCAGCATTTCAAGAAGAGTTGTGTGTTTTATACCCTAATGGCCCATCCATGAGAATTGAAGATGGTGTTTGCCCTCATTTATACTTTTTTTTTCATTTTAAATGCAATTTTATTGAGATATAGTCACATAACATATAATCGTCCAAAATGCACAATCACTGCTTTGCAGTATAATCACATAGTTGTGCATGCATCACTGCATCAATTTTAGAACATTTTCATTACTTCAAGAAAAAAAAAGAGAGAAAATCCAAATCTCATTCCTTTTATCTTTTTTTTTGCATGGACAGGCACTGGTACTTGAACTCGGGTCCCTGGCATGGCAGGCGAGAACACTGCCTGCTGAGCCACCGTGGCCCTCCCTCCTTCCTTTTGGAAAGACAGTTTTGCCATACAGGTTCCTCAGGCTCTGTTCACTTTTTTCCTTTTTTTCCCTCTCTGTTCCTCAGACTGATTAATTTCAATATTCTTATCTTCTTATTCTCTCATTGTTTGTTCTGCCAGCTCCATTGTGCTGTTGTTGGGGAAATTTTAATTTCTGTCCCTGTGGTCTTTAGCTCTGTTTGGTTCCTTTTCATAATTTCCATGATCTCTATTGCTGTTCTCTTTGTGTTCACCTATCATTTCCGTGATTTCCTTTAGTTTTTTGTTCATGTTTTCCTTTAGCTCTTTGAGCATATTTAGAACAATTTTTAAAGAAATCTCTGTCTAGTGTGTCCCAGATCTGGTCCTCCTTATTGACAGGTTCTAATGCTTCAGTTTTCTCCTTTGCCTGGGCTGTCACCTCCTGTTTATTTTTTTAAATGTTTTGTAACCTTTCATTGAAACCTGGACATTTTGATATTTGCAATGTGTGATCGCTGGAATTTAGACTCTGAGGAGTCTGTTCCTTAAGCTTGTATCCAGCTGGTGTTATGACAGAGCTTTCCTGGAATGCCAGGAGCTAACAAAACAAACAACACACCTTTTCCAGTCTTTGCAGATTGACATGCGCCAGTGTGCTCCTTCAGGGCTCGCCCGTACAATGAGTTAAGAGAATAGCTCTAGGCCAAAGTATGAGGGCCTCCTTTCTGCTTGAGCATCTTGCCACGGGCTTGCATGTGTGACCCTAGGAATTTATAGTTTACAGGGTTCCAAATATCTCCTCTTCCCCAAGAAACCATTTCCTAATGTCACCAGCACTGCACTGTTAAGTCGTATAGCTGGCAATCCCTTGCCCCAGGCGGCATGACTTAAACCATTTCCCACAGCATTTTGTAGGAGAGCTGGGTAACTGTTTTTTATAGGTGGGGTCAATTCTGGGACAGTGAGTCTCTCAGGCCACCACTGGACAGATTGGGCCAGGCAGACATGCCCAGTGTGTGCCTGAGGAGTGTTCTCTGCTCCCTCTGGGTTCGGGACCCGGGCATTGGCAGTGGGAGCGTGGAGGCGGGTCGGTGAGGGGGGTGGGGAAAGGGGCCCGCCTGAGTGGTGTGAGATTCTACTGCTTTCAAGTGGTCCTTTTCTTGATTCAGCACTCGCCCTGTTCCTGCAGTCATTTAATTACTTTCTGGAGTTTTTAGAATGATATTTCTGCCAGCTCTTGTTGGTTGAGTGCAGAGCTTTCGTGAGGGAATGGAGCCCTTAAGCATCTCACGTGGCCATCTCGGTTGGGGAGGGCCTTGCTGATGCAGGGTTTCTTTGGGGAAATGATAAAAATGATTGTGGTGAAGGTTGTGCGACCCCTGACCCTGCAGGATTGTACTCCACCTGGGTGGAGCGTATTGTGAAGATGATGTGAATGAATCCATGAAGGAAGATGAAGTGGGCAGTGAAGAGCAGACACAGAAAACCAAAGGGATAAAAGGAAAGTCTCAGGGCATTCCAGCCAGGAAGAGAAGGCAAGGTGCTCCTCCAGAATCTGGAGGAAGTAGCAGCGAGGAGGAAGACAGCTGCAGAGCAGGAAAAGGGCATTGGGTCAGAGGATGCAAGGAAAAAAATAAAGACGATGAACTCTGGGTTGCCTTCCTCGATGGTGTAGGACCAAAATCAAAAGTGGCTCCAAGCACACAAGTTAAGACAGGAGAAGAGACTGAAGAGATGAGTGCAAGTTCATTGTTGGTCACAGCAGAAGAGCTAGAGAAACCGACAGAAAAAGAAAAGGCCAGAGTCACCCAGGTGCTTCATTCTGCTGGTGAAGAAGTCAGGTGACTTAAGGAAGTGAGTGCTGCATCCAAAGAAGCCAAATTCTTCTTCAAGCAAAAATGAGGAGAACCTCAAGGAGAAGAAGACACCTCGGGCTAATGTCCCTTCAGCACTGCCCCCACCCACAGGACCGCAGCAGCTGCCCCTAATGGCAGAGTGCGAGGGAGAAATCCTACGCTCATTTATTCTTGAAGCCACAGTGCTTTCCAGGGGGGCTTGTTCAAATGAGCAGCTTTGTGTGTTGAATGAGACTTGGGTCTCTCTAGCAAGGGGTTTGTGGAATTGGGGGGGGGGTAAGAAGGGAGAACCTACCACCCAGTGTACCCTGAATTCAGAACATTCTGAATTCTGTTGGCCTTAGAGTGTGTGGGGGGTTGAGAGGCTGGAGAGGGAGAAAAGGGGAGGTGAAGGGTGAGCCCATTGGAGAGAAGTACTGTGAACAAGCTTGAAGCATTATTACCTGTTCCATGTCCCATGCTGCTCCTTCCATGTATGCATGCCTTGTCTCCCTATCTGGGCTACAAGCTGCTCAAGGACCCAGGGGACTCCTGGGTACATATCTCTGTACCTGCCTTGGTGCTGGCCATTCATAGAAATCTAACATCATATCACTGTTATTTAAAAAGTACCTACTATGTTCCAGGCACTGGGCCAGGCTCTTTCTCTGAAATGATCAATTCTCCCAATAACCACGTGAGTTAAGGTACTATACTTATCCTTGTTTTACAGATGTGGAAGCTGAGGCATAAAGAGAGTAACTTGGTCACAGTCCACAGTTAGTAATGAACAGATACTGGAATCAGACCCAGGGAATCTGGCGTGGAGCATCCATTGTTATCTATCCTGTTATATACCTCTCTCAAAATACCAGTAGCTAATCAAGCACTCACCATTTCTAGGCATTGCTCTAAGCACTTTCAATACATTAATTTAATCTTTACAGTGGCCCCAGGAGAGTGGGTGCTGTTGTCCCCTTTTGCAGATGAGGTAACTGAGGCACATCTTCCTAGGTTGGATTGAATGGGCACATGGCCTGTTGAAAGTGGTGGTCTTAGTCCTCCCCATTGAGGTTATGCCTTTGGTCAGGGTTTGTTGCCTGTGACCAGGTGGGCATTGAACCTAGGCTGCTGCTGTTTGTCAGTGGGCATCGGGCCATGGAAAAGACACCCTGGTGAGTGTCAGCATACAGAAATGGGGCACTGATGAGTAAGTGGAAGAGCTGGGGAGTGGGCAGGAGAGGAGTTTTGGAAGGCCCTTCTTCCTGGAGGGAGTTATTCTTTGCTGGGCTGTTGCCCTCGTACTTCCTGTCTAACGATGGGGGTTGGCATTCTCCTCCCGGTGCGTGTCTCCCACGTCCTGTCTTCTTCCTCGCCCTCTCCCTTGCCTTTCCCAGCTTAACTTCCAAGGACTGGTTCTCTTTTCTCAGGGCCTCCAGGGTCCCTCCGGGAGGTGTGTAAATGCTGAAAGACTTCCAGCTGAGGAGATGTGCTTTTTGGGTTGCAAATCTCAGCCCATGATCCAAGATGGAAAAGCTCCTCCTGTTGTGTTCTTTTTCCTATCTAGAGTATACACTCTTCCCACTGGTCTTTTGGATGGAAAGAGGCGCTCGTGGAAGCATTTTCTTCTTCTGTCAAGAGGAAGATTGATGCACCTGCAGGTCAAGTGACGGATGACTTGTCCTCTTGCTGCCTTGCTATTTCCCATAAACACACCTACCCTGTACTGTTACCACATTTTCAGATTAGCTCCTCAGTGTGGGTGGATATTTTTTTCTCTTAAATTTGGCAGCCTAGGTTAAATGCTTTACATATTCTGGGCAGCCAAATCCAGAGTATGATTGAAATTGACCTCTTTGATCAAGGTCACTTAAATGCCCCTCCTTCCTCCTTTGGGTCAGGGGTTTTGCAGTTTCCTCAAATGAGAAAAATCACTTGTAAATTCCTTGGTTAGTTAGAGCAGCTGTTCTGAAACTTAGGTGTGTATCAGAACCACCTGCCAAAAAAATAAAAACAAAAATAAAAACAGAGGGCAGGCTTGATGCAATAGCATAGGGCCTGGGTCTCTGTGTCTTGAAGTTTTCCAGATGATTCCAATAGACACTTCAGTTTGAGAACACGGGGTTTGAGCAGAAGTTCTCAAACGTGGCTGCTCATTGGATTCTCTGGGGAGTTAAAAAGAAACAAACCTCCTGTCTGGGTTCTCCCAGAGATCTTGATTTTAATTGGTATTGGGATCCTTCCTAGGTATTGGGGTCCTTTCTCCTTGCTGAGACTTTCCATTTGTTTTAAAAATTACGTTCATAATTGCTCATTGAAGCATTTTTATAGTGCCTTGTTTAAAATCCGGGTCAGATCATTCCAACCTCCCTGTCAAACTGGTGGGTGCATCTGTCGATTATCTTTCTCGCTCAAGTCAAGCTCATCCTGGTTCTTGGTATCATGAGTAATCTCGATTGAAACCTGGACATTTTGGGATATGATGAGACTCTGGATTTTATTTGTATTTTCTATTTCAGCAGAACTCCTCTGCCACAGTGCCAGTGGGGCACGGGGACACTGCCTCGTTTCTGCCAGGTGGGGCTGCAAGTCCAGGCCCCCACCAGGCTTCAGCTGGCATCAGCCTGGCTGGAAGGGGCAGGGGTGCCTTGTTACTGCTCCCCGCATGGTCTCATTCCCTCTGTGCTGTGGTAAACCTCTTGACTCTCCCCTCGCCTTCTCTGACACCAGTGGGGGTGGAATATCTCCTTATACCCTGGTGACAGTGGAAGCCTAGGGTCCTTTGCATGGGAGCGAGGCCACAGTTGTTTCCATCTAAAAGTTTCCTGCCATGCTAGGCTGCCCCCTTCCTGATCCTTTAGCTTTTCGTGGGATTTTTTTTTTTTTTTTGTCTGTGTCTATTGGTGTTTCTAGGTTGCTAGCTTCTCCAGTCTATGATATATGAGGCAAAGAAGAAAATCCAAGGAACTCACTACCATGTCAGTCCTTGGATGCTAAGGTCCCTGGCTGGTCTCCCTTCTTCTCTCCACCTTTCAGAGTCATATGTATATAAAATATCCAGTGTGTTTTGTTATTCCTAGTGAGAAGAATAGGCAATAGTACCTCTACTCCATCCTTCTGTAAGTGGACGCTGCCTGAATTGGGGTTTTTGAATGCTCCCCGAGTAATTCTAATGGGCAGTGACATTTGAGAATCACTTGGGTAGAGCACTCGAGCCGGGCAAAGGTGGTTTTGGGGGGCAGGTCTCCCCTCGTGGTGGACTTTGACTTAGTCACTTTCCTCCCACAGGCCTTTGATATTTTCCTTAGGTGGAAATTTCTCCAGATGGCCCTTTAAGAGTCTGACCCCTCTTTCCTGAGGAGTGTTCCTTAATGCAGGTACAGAAGTGAATCCGGTCATGTAGGAGATATTTATTATACTGCTGAAATTAGGGCACAGTGCTTGGTGTTGAAAGCCATGGAGAGATGAGGCAAGATGGTGCCTGAAGGAAATCAACCTTAGGGGAAGGAGATTTACACATGGAGAAAGACAGACCTCATGATAGTATTATGTACTAAATACATTTTACGTGCTGGGCATTCTGCTAGGAGTTCATCAACTTTCTGATTTAATCCTCCTAACAGTGCTTCAAGATAAATGCTGAAATCCCCAGTTTTATAGCTGTGGCTTCTGTGAGCCACAGGCAGATTAAGTGACTTGTCCAGGAACTGGGATCCAGTTCTGGGACAAAATCAGACCAAGAGTTAGTGGTGGAATGAGCCTTGCTTTTCATGCACAGATGTTCCACTGAGCTTGCT
>PVIY010011169.1:18571-66349 GCA_004026745.1 Myrmecophaga tridactyla | reverse complement strand
AATCCACTAATGGCCTTCACTTTTATCAATTCCTTTACATTTAAGTTCAACCTCATTAGCTAACTGTTCATCCATCTTTAGCTTCTGTGTGTCTGGTCCCCTATGCTCTATATTATAAGCCTCTGAGTTCACTTTTACCAAGGTCATAATAGCGAAATCATACAGTATCTATCCCTCTAGGTCAGGCTTAATTCACTCACTATGATAACCTCAAGATTCATCCATGTTGTCATATGCTTCAGGACCTCATTTCATATTACTGCTGCATAATATTCCATCATTTGTATATACCACATTTTGTTTATCCACCCATTTGTTGATGGACACTTGGGTTGTTTCCATCTTTTGGTAATTGTTAATAATGTTTCTATGAACGTCAGTGTGCAAATGTCTTTTTGAGGTCACTGCTTGAAGAACATCAGGGCATATACTGAATATCGGTATTGCTGGTCATAGGGCAACTCAATATTTTGTTTTCTAAGGAACTGACAAACTACCTTCCACAGTAGCTGTACCATTATATATTCCCACCAACAGTGCATATTTGTCCCAATTTCTCCACATCCTCTCCATCATTTGTACTTTTCTGTTTCTTTAATAGCAGCCATTCTTATAAGTATGAGGTGATATCTCATTGTAGTCTTGATCTGCATTTCCCTTAAAGCTAATGAAAATGAGCACCTTTTCATATGCTTTTTAGCCATTTGTACTTGTTCTCTATTCCTCTATCTTTAGCTCATTTTATAATTGGGTTGTCCATTCTCTTGTTGCTGAGTTGTATTTATGTATACAGGGTAAGCACGTTTATCCATTATCTGGTTTCCAAATATTTTCTCCACTGAGTTGGCTGCCTGTTCACCTTTCTGACAAAGTCCTTTGAGGCACAGCAGCATTTGAATATATGGAGTACGCATTTATCTATTTATTTCTCTCATTCAGTGTACTTTGGATGTAAAGTTGAGCTACCTCCTATTAATAAGTCTTGAATATGTTTCCCTATATTTTCTTCTAGGAATTTTATAGTACTGGCTTTTATATTTAGGTCTTTGATCCACTTTGACATGAATTTTGTATAGGGTTTAAAGTTAGGGCCCATTTTCATTCTTTTGACTGTTGACAGTCAGTTCTCCTGTGCCCATTTATTGAAAGGAATATTCTGTCCTAGTTCAGTCAGTTTAAGGGCCTTGTCAAAGATCAATTGACCACAGATTTGGTGGTCTAACTCAGCAGTCTTTATTTGATTCTGTTGGTCAATAATTCTAAATTTATACCAGTACCATGCTGTACCAATACTGTGGCTTTGTAATATCTTTAAAATCAGGAGGAGTTAGTCCTCCTACTTTGTTCTTCATTTTTAGGATATATTTTTAGCACTTTAAGGTCACTTTCCCTTCCAAATGAGTTTTATAACTAGCTTTTCCAAGTATTCAAAGTAGGGTTTTGGAATTTTGATGGATATTGCATAGAACCTGTAAATCAATTTGGAAAGAATTGACATCCTAATTATATTTAACCTTCCTTTCCATGAGAATGGAATGTCTTTCCACCTACTTAGATCTTCATTGATTTCTTTTAGCAATATTTTGCAGTTTTCTGTGTACAGTTCCATTACATCTCTGGTTTAATTTACTCTTAGACATTTGATTCTTTTAGTTCTATTTTGAATGGATTTTTTTTCCTTGATCATCTCAAGTCATTGCTTATGTATAGAAATACAACTGATGTTTGCACATTAATCTTGTATCCTGCCACTTTTCTGAAATAATTTATTAGCTCAAGTAGATTTGTCTGGAGATAAATCAGGATTTTCCAAATATAGGGTTATATCATATGCAAATAATGAAAGTTTTACTACATCCTTTCCGATGTGGATACCTTTATTTCTTTTTCCTGACTGATTGCTCTAGCTAGAACTTCTAGTACAATGTTGAATAACAGTGGTGACAGAGGGTATCTCTGTCTCATTCCTGACCTTAGGGGGAAGGATTTCATTTTCTTCCCATTGAGTATGGTACTGGCTATATGTTATTCATATGTGACCTCTATTGTATTGAGGAATTTCCTATGATTTCTACTTTTTGAAATATTTGTATCAGAAAAAAATGCTGAATTTTGTGGACTGCTATTTCAGCATCAACTGAGATGATCATGTGATTTTTCCTTTTCAATTTACTAAAATGCTATATTACATTGATTGATTTTTTATGTTGAAACACGCTTGCATTCTTGGTGTAACTCAACTTGGTGGTCATGTATAATTCTTTTAATGTGTCATTGCGTTCAATTTGGCAGTATTTTGTTGGATTTTTATATCTATGTTCATTAGGGAGACTGGTCTGTTGTTTGCTTTCTTGTAGCATCTTTACCCAGTTTTGATAGTAGAGTGATATTAGCTTTGTAAAATGAGTTAGGTAGTATTCCTATTTCCTCTTTTTATTGTTTTAAGAGCTTTATCAGGATTGGCATTAGTTCCTTTTGGACTATTTAATAAAAATTCCCCTATGAAACCATCAGGCCCTGGGCTTTCCTTTGTAGGAAGATTTTATATGACTGACTGAATCTCTTTACTTGTGATTATTTTGTTGAAATCTCCTATTTCTTCTTGAGTCAGTGTGGTTATCTGTGTGTTCCTTGTCTGTTTCATCTGAGTTGTCTAGTTTGTTAACATATAATTGTTCATAGTAACCTCTTATGATTTTTATTTATTTCTTCAGTATCCATGATAATGACGCCCCTCACATTTCTGATTTTGTTCATGTGCATCTTCTCTCCTTTTTCTTTTTCAGCCTATCTAGGGATCCATGATTTTTTTTTTTTTTGTATGCTGTATGGTGGGGTCACATTTCATTATTTTTTCATGGGAGTATCCCATTACTGATCACCATTTGTTGAATTGTTTGTTTGTTTGTTTTTGTTGGTTTCTTTTGTTTGCTTTGGGAAGTGCATGGACTAGGAATCAAACCCAGGTCTCGCACATGGCACACAAGAATTCTATCACTGAACTACATTTGCATCCTCTTGGGGGTCCATGGATTTTATTGATTTTCTTGAAGTGCCAACTTTTCAGTTTATTGATTCTTTCTGTTGCTTATTTTTGTTCTCCAATTCATTAATTTCTGCTTTAATCATTATTTCTCTTCTATTTCCTTTGGGGTTAGTTTGTTGTTCTTTCTTTAGTTCCTCCAGGTGAGAATTTAGGTCCTCAGTTTTCGCTCTTTCTCCTTTTTTAAGATAGGGATTTAGAACAATAAATTTCCCACTCATTACTGCATCTGCCTCATCCATATGTCCAGATATGTTGTATTCTCACTTTCATTCATCTCCAGGTATTTGCTAATTTCTTCTTTGCCCCTCTGATTGTTTAAGAGTGTGGCATTTAATTCCCATATACATTCTGAAAGTTCTGGTTTTATGGTAGTTATTGATTTTCAGCTTCATTCTGTTGTGATAGGAGAAAGTGCTTTGAATAATTTCAATCTTATTAAACTTATAAAGAACTGTTTTATACCTCAGTTTATGAGTAATCATGGACAACATTCCATGATCATTAGAGATGGATGTTGTATTAGTTAGGGTTCTCTAGGGAAACAGAATCAACAGGGAACAGTTGCAAATACAAAATTTATAAAAAATTTCTCACGTGACAGTGGGAATGCAGAGTCCAAAATCTGCAGGGCAGGCTGTGAAGCCAACGATTCCGATGGAGGGCCTGGATGAACTCTACAGGGAAGGCTCACCAGCCAAAACAGGAAGAGCCTGTCTCTTCTGAATCTTCCTTAAAAGGCTCTCAATGATCAGATTAAGATTTAGTCATTGCAGAAGACATTCCCCTTTGGCTGATTACAAATGGAATCAACTGTGGATGCAGCTGACATGATCATGATTTAATTCTATGAAATGTGCTCATCTCAACAGACAGGACAGCACTTGCCCAACCAGACAAACAGGTACCACCACTTGGCCAAGTTGACACATGAACCTGACCATGACAAATGTATATCCTGGTGTTTTGAGTGCAATAGATTCATTTATCAAGTTATTTAAATTCTCTATTTCCTTGCTGATTCTCTGTCTAGTTTTCTATCTATAGATGTGAGTAGTGTATTGAAGTCTCCCACTGTTATTTTTGAAACATCTATTGTTCCCTTTGGTTTTGCCAGTGTTTGTCTCATATACTTTGGAGCTCCTTGATTGGGAGCATAAACACTTATGGTTGTTATTTCTTTTGGGTGAATTGTCCCTTTTATTAATATATAGTATCTTTCCTTGCTTCTTATGATGTCTCTACATTTAATGTCTATTTTGGCTACTCCTGCTTTCTTTTGGTTACAGATTGCATGGAACATCTTTTTCCATCCTTTCATTTTCAATCTATTCGTATCCTTGAATCTAGGTGAGTCTCTTGTAAGCAATATATAGACAGATAGTATTGCTTAATCCATTCTGCCAATCTGTGTCTTTTAATTAGTGAATTTATTCTGATAACATTCAAAATTATTCCTAAAAAGACATTTCTTGAATCAACCATCTTATACTTAAGTTTTGTTTGTCAGGTCTATATACTCTTTACGTCTTTCAAGTTACACTTACTGATACTCATCAATTCTGTGCTCTCCTTCAAACAGCCCTCTCCACCACCACCACCACCTTTTTTTTTTCAGCTAACAGGACTACCTTTAATATTTCTAGTAGGGCTAGCCTTTTGTTGAAGAATTCTCTCAGTCTTTGTCTGTCTGTAAAAATTTTAATCTTTCCCTCACTTTTGAAGGACAACTTTTCTGGATAAAGAACTCTTGGTTGGAAGTCTTTCTCTTTCAGTATCTTAAATATATCATACCACTGCCTTCTCACTTTCATGGTGCCTGATGAGCAGTCCAAACTCTGTCTTATGTGGTTTCCCTTATATGTGGTGAGTTACTTTACTCTTGTCACCTTCAAGACTTTTTGCTTATTTTCAATTACTGAAAGACTGATTAGTATTTGCCTTGCAGTAGGATTATTTGTATTTATTCTATTTGAGGTTCATTGGGATTCCTTTATTTGCATATTTATGTCTTTTATCACGATTTGGAAGTTTTCACCCATTATCTCAACTAATCTTCCTAGCACTTTATTCTTCTCTTATCATTCTGAGACACTGATGATTCTTATATTTGTGTACTTCTTGTTGTAATCATTTCCCTAAGATCCAATTCAAATATGTCCATATTTTTTTGTCATTTGTTCTTTTGTGCATTTGAATTCAATTTTCTTGTCCTCTAGTTCATTTATTCTTTCTTCTGCCTCTTCAAATCTGCTGTTGTGTGTCATTAGCATATTTTAAATTTGCTTTACTGTATCTTTCACTCTGTGAGATCAGCTATTTTTCTTATTCTTTCAAATTCTTTATGTTCTTCTAGTGTCTTCTTGATAACCTTTATGCCATTCGTCAACCCATTGAATTCATTTAGAGATTTGTGTGGTGAACATCTTTGATTAGTTGTTCCAAAGTGTGTGTCTCCTCTGGTGTTTTAATTTCTCATTTGGCTGGGCCATATCTGTCTGTATCTTCATATGCTTTGTCATTTCCTGTTGGCTTCAAGGCATTTAGTTTTCCTGATGGGGTTATTTTGAAAGTTGATTGCCCTCATTCATCTAAGGTTTTGTATTTGCTTTTGTTTGTGATGAAGTTCTCCTTTTGCACTTGGTTCCTCTATAATTCCCCATCAAATCAAGGCCTGGACCTCAAGCAAGGGATGCAACTCTACTTGAGGATCTGTTTGAAGCTAGACATGAAGACAGTTTGACAAACTTCACTCTCCATTTCTTTCAACAGATTGTGTTCTTGGACCTCCTCTTCTCCTCAGTTCCACCTCTCACTGATAGCAGCTGGGTGAGCTGATAGAGAACTGAAGCAATTCCATCCAGGTCTGCTCATCTCAGGACATGCTGAAAGCTGCTAATCCCAGAGCCCATTCTCTGCATCATGATTTCTCAGCTTTTTCATCCAGGTCCTTCCTATGTAGTGTAGAAGATCTCAGGTCATTCATACCTGGGAACTGCTGTCCTGGTGATTTTTCTGTCACTTCTCTAGTTGTTCCTTGGAGTCAGCCTATCCTATCCAACCATGTTCCTGAAAATCTGATAAATCCTCTTTTCCTTACTTTTTTAATCTTGCTACTGATAGTACAGAAATTTCCTTGAGCCCAGGAGCAAGCAAAACACACAAACTAATACAAAAGACAATTATCACAGTCTTTGAAAATTGGCTTTCTGTTGGCTGGTGCTGTCCTTCAGAGGTCAGCACTTCTATTGAGAAAATCAGCCCAATGCAACAATGCAGGGCTATCTCCATCTTTTCTGAGCATGCACCTCATCCTAGGTTTGTGCTCATGTCTTTAGAATTCCCTCATTTACCATAATCTGAAAAACCCCTTATACCATCTATAAAATAGACTTTCCATGTCTTAAGGTTATTCTATGGGCATTCTTAAAAGTAGTAATCCTTTACCTTAGACAGATTTGATTTAGATGTTTCTTAGTCTAGTTTAGCTGTACACAGTTCTTTTTTTTTTCATGCAGGGCAAGTCTGGGGGTGGTGGTGATCCAGGCACTAATGTCTTTGTTCATTCCTTCATCCTGACACCTGATATATTGGCACCAATATATAGGCACACCAGTATGTACACAAGTTACTCTGTTACTTCAGAACAGGACCAGGGGCCCACAATAAGAATGCAACCTGACTCTACAATATGACTGGGAAGGTGATTGGGAGGGACCAGCAAGAGCACTGAGTTTCTCTTACAAGTGTTGAGTGGCATTTTCTTGATTTGGCATTCAACCAATTGTCACTATCCTTTAACTGTTTTCCACAATTTTAAGGAAGATAGCTCTTCAGTTTTGCTAACTTTTAGAACTCTGTGGGGCATTTTATGCCATGATCTTGGATGACTGTAATTTCTTGGGATTCACACAGTTGTTATTATTGTTTTTTTAAAATATAGATTAATTTTGACAAAAACTATGCGATTTGCAATAAAATGCACTATTTTACTGTTGTTTTGTGAAAATAAATTTATAAAGAAATATTTTTAAATTCTAATTTTTAATTTCAAATATTGTAGATGTTGAAACATATAAGCTTTATCCACAAAAGAGTTTATATGCTTATTAATAATTAGCAATCATTGGTGCCCTCTTAATTATTAATAAGGTGAAGCGTTCCTGAGATTTAAAATGTGGCAGACATTGTTCAAGGCCAAGCCTTTGCAATGGTGGAACTATCATCCACAGGGGATGAAAATGGTTTTGGGTGCTGGGTGAAAATATCTGATTCTTTTTTAAAGTATGAAGCATAGATGTACCTACAGTCAACAAACAAATTTTTTGTTATCCAATATTAATAAAATGTCAAGGGGGAGGAGAAAATCAGGACAAATGTTTAAAGGGAATCCTAGTGGAAAGTGACAATGGAAAAGAAAATAGCTGAGAAATCTTATTCATGTTAAAATCAAAATTCTACGTTGGTATAAGGAGTATACTTACATACCATCAGGGTATTGGTAGAGTAAAGGAATTCACTTCACAACCATTTTCTTCCTTCTTTGACTTCAATATAACTTACACACTTGGCTTGGTCTTTGGATATGAGCATGTATGACCACATCACTACCATACATGGTTGTTAGGTTCATAGAACCTGTTAGTCCTTCTCATTGGTGCTCATCCAATTCCTCAAGTGTATCAGTATTAAGCTTTACCTTAATAAGGGGGAAATTAAGCTTTTCCCCACCTTAAAGGGTGGGGAGGAAAGGGGTTTTACTTGCTCTTCTATACCAAATCAGGGTTTTTGAATGCCTTGAGCATCTACTTCAATAATTATTTTGCCCACACACTCCAACCTTCCTTTTCTAATTTATCTTTGTGGTACAGGTCCCATATGTGAGGATGAGACAACTAAAAATTCCAGAGGGGAGTACCTTGAGATATTTTACTGCTGTTATCCTTAAGATTTGATGGGCAAAGGAAGAAAATAGTGCACTAATATCTGTGGACCAAGTTGCTATACAATGTGTCACGGGAACACAGGTTTAGGTTTAGAAAACTTCAGCAAATGAATACTTTATTGTACAACATGAATGCTCCAAAAGAGCAGGGCAAGATATCACATCATAGATAGTCTCCCAGGGAGGCTAGCTGCTTGGGTCAGAGTCAGTGGATGGAGGCTCTAGTTGTCTGCTTTGTGTCAGAGATAGGAGATGTCTGTACTGCCCTAGAGTTGAGTATGTATGCAAACCCAGGGGGAAGGGGCTCTACCACTGGAAGTACCCTTCCTTATAAGCAGCTGGAACTGCTTGTTCCCATTTTTTAATTTAAGGTATGGTCAGGCAGTTTTCTTAGACTTTAAATCTCCCCTGGGCTGTGGAACAGAAACATCTTGAAATATCTGCCCACAGAAGAAAAAGAAGAGTGGAGCTTAGGCAATGGGTGGGAAATAGCCTTTAGGTATGTCTGCAATGTCCTCAGTGATCTCTCTCAATGAATCAGTAGCCTCTAAGGTTGACTACACCAACTCTGATCTTCTATTCGTTTGCTCAGGAAACTTTCCTCTAGCCTCTGGCTGAGGAAGGCTAACAGCATCTGTGAATCAATTTATGCCAACGACTAGTGGCCACTGTGTTTCTCAATGCCACACACCTGTCATAAAAAAAAAAAAAAAGAAAAGGAAAACAGTTTCACCAGAGAAGGTGCTTGATGAAGCTGTAGCAGTTATTCAATCTATTTAGCTCCCAAACTTTAAGAATTTAACATTTTAATCTTGTGGGTGACAAAATGAAAAGTACAGTGAAGTATATTTTCTGGAACAATGTCAGATTTTCTCTAGGAAAAGCACTCTGGCAATTGTTCCAGTTGAAGGTGAACTATTCTAGATTATCTCAGTAGAAGTCAGGGAATAAGAAATTGTCTTCACTTCAGTATAAGCAGAAGTCACGTACTTAAACGTTAGTAACACAGAAGTCTTGTATATATACTTTAGTATGAGCAGGGCAGATATTTTCATAAGTCATATGAGCCAAGAAATCCAGAAAAAGATAATGGAATTGGCATGGATTTAGAAAGTATACACAGGGGAAAGTGGAGGAAAGTGAATGCATTGATTACTTTCTATCAAGATCAATTTCTACCACCACTCTAAGAGCCTAACTACAAAGTAGTGCTCATGTAAGATGGACCTTTCAGACAGTCAGCCACTTAAATTTTCCTGAAGATTTATATTTGCTGATATTATAAGATTCCTCTATACAGATTTTTATTCACATTTACCACTGGCAAAACCACCTGCGACACAGTTCAGTTTTACATATATTGAGTAGATGAAATTTTCTGGCTTAGCATTTACAGTCTCTTAGGAAAATGAAATCTCCTCGATGCACACAGCCTCTTTATTCTCTGTGAAAACTTATTATTCCCCATCCTTTCCACAAAAAATATTGAACATGTATGTCTATCATTACTAGTTCAATTCCACAAAAATAAATTTACTAAATCTAAAATTGTGATTAATTAATTCATTTTAAATATTGAAGTTGCATTCATCATCCACCTACACACAGTAATTTTGAATGCTAAGGGTCTGTGGCTCCATAAAAGATATTCACTGTATTTTAATGAAAGTACTGAGTTCTTGTTACTAGTCTCTCAAAAGGAAATGACACATTAAAATGCAACTATTGTTAATAATGCCTTTTATAGAAAGAAAGAAATATATTGTTAATTTATATAATCATATGAATTCTTGGTGAGAATTGGTGAGAAAAACAATAATAGAATGATGAACATGATCTTTCAAATAATTTATTTTTAATTTTCAACTTCTGCATTATTGAAGATGATGTGCATTCAGAAATTTGTAGAAATCATAAGTGAATTTGAGTCAATCAAATTCTAATTCGATTTTGATTGCTAGATACTGAGAAAATTTAGGGTTGATATATAGGAATAGGAATATTACACATCAATTTTTAAAGAATCTACTCTTTAATTTCTTTCACTCTTGAAAATCTAGAGGAACCATAGAAATTTATTTCAAGTGAGGAATTGAAAACAATTTCAGGGAAAAGGCATTCATTTTTATTTAAATTTTATTATTTAAAGTCATCTTTAAAATAATAGCATTTATCACATAGACATTGGTAAGATGCAAAACATCACTCTATAAATAATTTAATGTATGTTCTCCAGATGAGTATTTTTAAATACCTAAATCCAATTAGGGAGACCTGATTACAGCAACTGCAGTTTAACGGAAGAAAGTGTCTTCAATAAAATTGACTAATCAATTTTATGTGAACTTTGCTTTCTAAATCACTGATATGTTAATAGGAGGATACTGCTTGTGATGGCTAATTTCATGTGTCAACTTGGCTAGGTTGTGGTGTCCAGTTGTTTGGATAAGCACACACTGGCTTGAAATTTACTCTGAGGGTATTTCATAGACAGGTTTAAATCATTTGTCAGTTGCTAAATCCGTGACTGATTTCCTTTATGATCAAGAAAAGAGATTGTTTTCAGAAAGAAAAGAAATCACCTCATGGAAACAGTTTATGGCTTTAAAGGGAAAACTGATTATTTCACCACTGAGAATGAAGAATTTCTATCTCTAGTTCAGCTAGCGAGATTATTCCAGGAAATTTACCATCACCTTCATTAGAGTTCCCAACCTGTGGTCTGCTTTACAGAATTTGGATTTGCCAATCTCTGAGGTCATGTGAGCAAATTCCTATAATGAATACACACACACATGCACGCACATATATACTTTTTCTGTCTGTTCTGTTTCACTGAAGAATCCTGACCAACACATGCTTTTCAATGAACACCGCAAAGAGTGAGTCAAAAGGAATTGGGATTTCTCAGTGTATCTGTATCATTTTCTAAGAGAAAGCACACTCTGGCTGTAGGACTTAAATACCCTTAGAGCAATAATTAAATAATTATACATTTAGGTCATTATTATTCATATTTTATTATTTGCTAACCAAACAACTTGTTTACTTTAATTTGGTCATCCAATATGGACTCCATACAAATTAAGATAAAATGACCTGAAAACATAATTTTCCTTATACATAGGAATATTGCTATTTTACTTCCTTCTCTTCAATTCCTTTCCTTTCCTTCTCCTCTCTTCTCTTCTGTTCCATACCTTCTTTCCTTCCATTTAAAAAAAATTCAAAGATATTTTCACTGCTATAATTCTGCACATTGGCACCATCATTTTGAGATCTAATTATTAATTTGGAGAATTTGATCACTGAGTTATTATAGAGTACTAGGCAGTGGGAAAACTACAAATTAAGAATATTTCGACTTGAATGTTAAAACATTTGTAAAGTCTCTTTTTTAGTCTCTTCTTTTAGACTGTTTGTATTGACAATTTAATTAGTTGCTACGAGATTCTTCAATTCTCTTATATCCCCCAATTTTAATCTGGATCCTGTCACTGATTTTGATGGAAGTTGTCAGTGTTAGCCATCCAGAACCAGAATAAGTTCTTAGGTAATTTCCTTTTCTTAGATTAACACTATATGCTATGTGATTTCTGACTTTCAGACTTTTTTTGAGATTAAACTTTTTAAAATTGATACAGCCAATTTGGAGTTGCAAATTCTTTCTCATATTATAATGATATATGGAAAGCACAGGGTTACAAACCCCCCTTTCTTTTTGCATGGGCAGACACAGGGACTGAACCTGGGTCTCTGGCATGGCAGGTAAGAACTCTGCCTGCTGAGCCACTATAGCCCACCCTCTTTTGTATTCAGAATGATATACACACACGTAGACATACGCAACATTTGTGTCTTGCATTGAAAAATGGCTTTCACTGTTTTTCTTAAATTTTAAAAGAATAAATGAATATTTTTATAAATAAAATTATGCAAAGATATGTAAAAGGAATTTAATAAACTCTTTGCCCCGTTGACATCCTACTCACCTTAAGACAGTTAATCTAATTACTTAATGTAATTAGCTTTATGTATCTCATAATACACTATTTTTGTTCTTATATTCATATAAAATGTATTAACATAGATGGTTTACTACTTGTTTTAGTTTTTAAAAACAGAATCATTTCATATCCTCTAATACTACCTTAAGTATTGCCATTCCTAATGTTCAATGTGACTCATTAATAGGGTCCCTCAGAAAAACTAATTCCTTTTAGTATTATTGGAGTTTCATTTTACCAAAACTATTTCTTACTGAGAGTAATTTTATCCTATTCATATTCCATCAAAATGTTTCTTCTTGTCTTGATGTAGCTCAGCCTCTGATACAGAAACTGCCAGATAAACCTCAGAAATGCATGTACTATACACATGCCCAGCTTCCCTGCAGATGGTAAATTCAAAACATATGTTAAAAACCAACAGCAATGCAACAAAACAAGCAGAATCAAAAAGTGTAGAGGGTTTTCTGCTCTTGACACAGATAGAAGTACTTGTGGCTATTGTTTAAAAAGGTCAGGAAGTGGGAAAACAAGTTTGCCACCCTCTCCTCTTGTCCCAGGCTGAAGAAAAATCTAACATTCACAAATCACAAGCAGGAAGGACAGTGAAACCAGTCTGATGGCACCACAACTTTCTCCCAGGTGTATCTTGCCTGGCCCTGACACAGTTTTCATATCCTCCAAGGCTTAGTCAATGACAGAGAATGACTATTCTTTCTGAGTTTCCTCAGGGAACTAAGAAATTTCCCAGGGGTGGTGGGGTGGGGAGGTGAAATGAGATGAATAGTGAGAAGAGGAAAAACCTCCTAAATAGTGATACCAGATAAAATACAGATTTTATTTGAATTTCAGGTAAATTATATTTTTTTGGTATAAATGAGTCCCAAATATTATATGGACATAATTATGTATTTTTAAATATATGGTTTATCTGAATTTCAAGTTTTGTGGGTATCTATGTTTTTATTTGTTAAACATAGCAGCTATACTTTTAAGGAAATAGTTTTCTTGCAGTTCTTTCCTTTTTGACAGATTTTTCTATCAATGTAATATTACCTAAGCATGTCTTATTCACAGAATGGTTGCCACCAAGCTCTTTCCATGGGACATGCTATTTCAGCTTTCCCTTCTAAGTCATTTTTGTTATAATGATAGAGTTTTAAGTGTTCATCAACCTTTTAAAGCTTCATATTTCCTTTACTTCTCTATAAAATTTTACGAAAATGTGATTTTCTTTTGCACTGTTAGTATTTAGCTATTCTTCTAATTTATATCCATTGAGCAACAAGATAGTAAAATTCTTCATATACAGAGGTTTCTGTTTTTTATTTCTATTCTTATTTAATGTTTTAACTATTCATAACTTTGTAAGAGAGATGACCAAAGCTTGATGAGTGAAACTGATTTTCTTTGCATCTACCCATAGTATATATAGTACCTTTTTTCAATTATACTTAACAGGATTTACTATGCTCATATATAAGAGTAAGCGACTGCTAATATGACAATATTTTAGTGACACTGAAATTATGACCTTTCCTTCTCCTGAAATATCCAGTCCTTCTATACTGCTGTTTAGAAATTTAAAACTGATACAAACATCTGTTTTGTATCCCCCAAAATACAAATGAAAAAGGCAAATTAAAAAAAAGAGAGAAGTTACTGCTCAAGAAAACACAGGAAGAAAAACAAAAAACACAGAAACACAGTGGGCCTGTCAAAGCATTAAATTTATTTGCTATTGTGTGTTTTGTGAGATTGTCCTATTAAAATTAATAAATTGAGTAGTGTTCTGTCTTTATCTCTATACATTTCACTCTCTCTCTCTCTCTCTCTCTCTCATTATATACAGAAAGTATGCAATTATGCATTCAACAAGTATTCTAATATAGGCATAAAATTTGTTTATTGAGCTTATGTTAAGACTTCTGTTTTCCCCTTCAACAAGACTAACACACAAAAACACTAGGCGCTAGGAACAAGAAATCATTTCAACATTATCAGTGACCCTAAATATATCATTAGCTAGCAGATTATGATATTTAATGTTTACATTTCATACACACAACTGATTTTTGTAAATATCACATATACTTTCCACTAAATGCTGCACTTTGACAGAGAAATATGTAAAACTGTGTCATCCAGTCATTTTATTTTGATGTTCATTTTCTTTTGCATTTTCTCCCCAAATTTTCAATATTGGTTTAGAGATGGAGTTTTCAACTTATTTTGAAAATTAATTTCCTATTATGAAAAAAAACAATTTGATACCTTCTGATGTGTATTACATTTCATGCCATCTAATTTGTCATATTATGGAAGGTTTATGTTACTGTGCACATCTGGATATTTGAGGTTTCTACTGACATATGTTTCTACATTTATTCCCTCCATACATCTTTTACAAATGCATTATTTTCATTTTTTTGTCCATTGTTTATGTTGATCATTAATATTTAACTTTTCACAAGTTCATATGAAATGTTGCTGAATTCTAATAGGCCAAATTCTTTTTTTTAGTAACAAAAAAGAATAATGATACTTTGGTTAGCAAAATATGGTTAATTTTGTTCTATTTCAAAAAGAAATCATATTCTGTTTACTATTATTATTAGGTTAACTTTACCAAAATTAGAAGAATTTTACTCTTGAAACTCTATCAGTAAAACTTAATACTTGAAAATAATCTGTCCTATGCCTGTGGAATTGAGTTGATGTTCTTTCTTCATAATTACGACTAATTTTTTCTATTTGTTGAAAAATCACATCAGATTGTTATCTTGTATTTTTTAAAATTAAATGGTGCAACTACTTTGACAGGTCTTTATTCTAATGTGTTAAACCTCACCCAAACTCTCAGAACCAAATAGTCATCCTTATTTATTGCAAGACATTTATAAAGCCTAAGTTCACAGAAGGTTTCTGCTTTTTTGTTATATTTTTACCAGTGACAGTTGGTCTATTATCTCAGTCTTTTTCAGTGTTAATGTAATGGAATCATGCTTCATTAATTTTGCAAATAACTATTATTTATGTAATGTTTTCTTGGGTATTGTTAGGCATGGAGTTATTAAGGATTCCACATGGGACAGTGAGTCAAAACTTAACAGATTTATTGAGGTGATAAAGCAAGAACAATTATTTGCAACAGTTTTCCCCTAACAGTGAGAAGACTTGTTTTTTGAAATAAAGGATAAGGCTAATATAAACATTAACAAGAATATTATCCTGATATAAAATGTTTTAGTCGTAGTATTTGAATAATTAAGAAAAAATATTTTTAAAAATACTTTGTGTTAAGAACATAGTAACAATCCATGTTAATAGAACACAGAGAAAACTTAACTTCAGTTTTGTATGAATACTCAGCTTAGCAGAAAAGCTTTTTTTTTTTTAACTATATGATAAACAGCCTTATTAAATTTAGGCCAGCAATGTCTATGACAGACAGAATTCATTTTCATAACTCCTTCTTTACAATTCTTTATATTCATTTAGAACTTAAAGTTAACAATGACTATAACAAACAAAATTTACCGCCTTTAACTCTCTACTACTTTCTTTATCCATTCAGGGCACAATAGTCCGCAATGACTATAACAAACAAAATCTATTTCTTTAAACTCCCTATTACCTTCTGAATCCATTCCACTTATAGTTTTATTTTTCCAAGATTTATATAATCAGGAATAAATTTGATAATAAATTGACAAAACTTTTGAATCTGCATATTTCCTTCTAATAGCAGTGTTCATGAAAGGGAGAGAGACAGAGATATTATAAAATACTGGAGGAAGGGAAGAAATTTATGTTTGAGATTAGAACATAGCTAGGCACCTATACACTTTATACTCAAAACATATAGATGATTATAATATATTTAAAATCTTTCAGCCCAATTTAACATTACCTCCAGAGGTCAGGAAAGCCCAAAGTTTAAAATATAATCAGCTTTTTGATATTTAAGGGATTTATATCAAGAAAAATATTTAAATTTTTCTCAGCAATATTCCTAATGGATAAACAATGCCAGGAATGTGATAATTCACAAAATTAAGTTATGATTTCTAAAAACTAGTTTAGAGTTCTATTTGTTAAATGCTACTTTCTAATTTAAAGGTCTTACATATGTCATCTCTATGAGGACTTCTTGTGTTATTTTTATCTCTCTGTTTTTTTTAAATCCTTCTAGTATTCTTATTACTTTATTATAACTGTTTTACATTATGTCCTGACACAGGTATATTCTAATTAGAATATAAGCTATTTTAAGCCAAGAATTAGGTTTTCTCTATTCATGATAGCATTTACTAACAGAAATATTCTGATTGTAGATTAATAGAAATATTCTAACAAATCCACCACAAATTTAGATTCTTTCACATATTGAAGCAACAAATGACCAAGTAACTAAAAGCTACATTCTTTGAAATTCAGGTAATCAGTTATAAAAAATCCATTTATATTTTTGTTAAACTTAATTGATTTCTTAAATAGAATATTTGAATTATTAGCATATTTTAAATTTTATTATACTTTATATGTGTTATTATTACCAGGTACATTGCTTAGTTTATGCAGCCTGTTAGGCTACTTTAAGAGGAATTTTGAGAATGTTATTTATAATATTAGTTTTATTTTTTAGTAATCTTATTTAAATTTAAAGAGACCATATCTAAGCAGAATAAAATTGCATTTGTTTAATTTAAAAATCATCATTCAATTTCTTCTACTGTTCTTATAATATTTTAAAATTATGAAGAACTTTCAAAGAACATTGACTACTAAGTTGTGGAAAATAAAGTAAACTCATTCAAGTTTTCTCATGTCTAAATTTAGGGAAACCTTTTAGTTAGTTGAACAGACAGAAAGATATTAGACTTTTTGGGTTTGAAAGTTTTAGATAAAGACCATGGAATTTTGAGAGTTTCTATGCATTTCTTTTAACTATTTTTAATTATTAGATTTATTTTATTAAAAGTCATGCCCAGAAAAGAAGTGTTGTGCCCAGGACCATTGGAAATGGTCATTGCTTTTTCCAGAGGCAGCTCTTTGGCAGTTTCCTGCTACCTTAGGGAAATTCCGGGGGCAGTTTCTAACATTCCCCTTTAGTAATTACAAGACTAAAGTTTTTGAATCTTGCCATTCAGAATTTTTTCTTCTATTTCACAAGTACCAATTTATATATTTATATTAGGCACCTAATTATTTTTAAGCAGTTCAGATTAGCTCATCAAGAATTTTCTTATTAATTTGCTCTTGCTATCCAGAGGTATGAGACTATACATTGAAAATGGATACCTACACAAATAGGAAATTCATTGCATCAAAAGAAAAACAGAAATGCACAAATACTTTTGAGAGGGTCAAATAAAGGATTGAATATTTTATTTCATCCCATTTCTACATTTTGCAGAATGATTTTAACTGCAATATCTTTGACTATAATGGTAGTATTTTCATTTTAAATCATAGTGAGGCCAGATTATGTTACAGAAATAAAACCTTTTTTATAGACACAACAAAAATCTTTTCAATTTTTAATACAGCTCAAAGCTTCCTTTTTTAAAAGAATTTCTATAATTAATAACCAGTTATGACATTTGACTAATACATATGCAGGAACACACTAATTAATAACTATACTGAATACATCAGTATAATGCTAATAAACAGGCATTAAATACTTAACGCACTGAATATATTAGTTAACCATTGAACAGACATGAAACACTTATTGCACCAATTTAGAAATGATTGGAGGATTCTTTAGCATTAAGGAAATTTGCTGAGGGGTAGAAAGTTTAGAAGGTTTTTCATGAAGGAGGTGAAGAGCTAGAGTGGCACAGAGGAAGGTTGATACTTTAAATAAATCTGCTAAGCTTGGCAGTAGGGAGTAGGGAATTTCAATTGAGAGTGCCATATTCTGGCCAATATTTTTGTTGCTCTAAAAGGCATTGGGGAAGGCTTATGGAGATCTGCTCATGGGATGTTTACATGAGGCTTATGATCTCCTTGGGGATGTGAGGCTGACACATGGTGGAGCTTTGTTTGTGGGGAGCTCATGGCCAGTAGGTCAGGATACCACTTAAAAGCAAGCCAGGGTGTTCCCTGAAAACTGGGCAAAATTTGGAGGAAAATCCTCCCTGACCATTATGGGGATGGGGGCTCAAGTGAGACAAACAACCCAGATCCATGATCCTTCACAATGACAAAGCAGACATCCCCAGTTTGTTGTTGGTGACTGGGAAAGTGTGTGCAGTCTTTGCTTAAGGTGTCCCCTGAGCTACTTTTAACTGCTGCATGAGGAAAAATGCTCCCTGAGTGTGGGAGAGTGTTGACTGAACTCAGATTTTTAAGTTGCCACCTCCCTGAGGTTGGCTGAAGTGTTCCCTGAACACTGGGCACCAAGGAAAACTCTCAAGGGGAGGTTCTGGGCAGAAAGACATCACTTACCTAGGACTGAATTAGTTGTGGATGTTTGAGCGCCATGGATATGAGCCAGTGTCACATCAGGGTGATCTGAGCCAGAGGACTCAAGCCATTGAGCACATGGAAACCTGAACCATGTGCTTTGTGGAACAGAGTGGCTGGAAGGCTGTTCCCATAGCTCTGAGAGGTCAGAAAGCCAAACCTCGGTTTGATCTCCATTCCCAGGTCTTGGCACCAGATGTTAGGCAGCGAGTCATTAAGGATTCCACATGGGACAGTGAATCAAAGCTTAACAGATTTATTGAGGGCATAAAGCAAGGAAAAAGAAGAGGTGGGAGAGCTAAAGGAAGAAAGCAGGTGGGAGCCTGAAAATGGCCCTGGCCTGGGGAGCCAGCAAAAAAGAAAGAAAATGGCTCCAGCTCTTTGTTCTGGGAGCTGTGTTTTAAAGGGAAAATGATGCCAGGAGGGGAGGATGCCCACAAGGTCATGTGTCATCCTTTGATTGCATGGGGGCTTGTTATCCTATGATTTGATTGGTTGCTGGGGTTCTGACACATTGCTCAGTTATTGCCGGCATGTGGGGGGGAAAGAAGCTGAAGGGCCCCTAAGTCACAGAGTCCCTCCTATATTTAAAGTTCTTTTTTCTGAGAACTGATATGTACCTTTTTCCTAGGCATAATTTGTTTCTGAAATAAATTAAAAGGTGGCATAGCCATAGTTACTAGAGGATAGAAAGGGTAGGAAGGGGGACTTTGCTGTGACTTTCGTGAAGATAAGCAGGATACTAGAGTTGAAAAGCTTTCTAGAAGATGATAAACACTTTTCATTAACAGTGTCAGGGTCTCTCTTTGCATCATCAAGGGTAGCTGAATAAAATTGATTGTGTAAAACTGGGCCCATTATGTGGCCCTGCTTTATGCGTGTTGTAGGCAGAAATGGATTAGATAAAATCTATTTAACACTAACTCAACCAATCATTTTAACCTTTAATAGTCTCTCTATTCAGGATCCTTATTTAAGAAAGTTGTAGGTGACACTAGGTAGTGAAATGGACTATAATAAAAATGAGAAGTCCCATTTGAGAAAATAGAGGAATTTAAAAGAATATAAATACAGGTGGCAAAATATCAGCATGGGAAATGAGAAGGCAGCATTATAAAGCAATAGCAAAAATAGAAGAAAATTGAGAAAAAATCACATGAAATTATGAAGAATCCAGCATTCAATGAGAAAAGGGATGAATGAAGAATTAAGTAGTAAAGCCAGTTAGAAAAAGTGATCTTTTGAAAAGCTTGGATGTCTCTCTGTCTCTCTATATGTATATCAATATTGATATTGATATCTATTCTATATAGGTATAGATACAGATATAAATATAGATATCAATATAGATATAGTTATAGATATACATCCTCCACTCACACACATTTGTGGAAAAGATTGAACTTCTTTATGTCTATAGGTTAAGTAACAGATGACACACAAAGATCTAAAAATATGGGGAGGGGAGCATATTTACTCCCATAACAAGAAGTTCTGCCTTCTAGTGGACATTTTAAGAAGAAAGCAGGAATGATAAAGACATCATAAAATTTTGATCTTCATAATAAAATGGAAGATGAGATCATTTTCTAAGATGATCAGACAGTAGTTGGACCCACACTCGAGTTGACAGAGATAGCAAATAGAAATACAGGTCTTGTAGTTAAATTTGAATTTTGGATAAATTATATACATATTCCCATGTAATACTGCTGACATGATTATAAAAAATAGTTACTTGTCTATTTGGAATTAAAAATTAATTCAATATCCTTTATTTTTACCTGGATATCCCATCCCATCATTATCTCCAAAGGTAGTAAATATTTGGAATATTTTCTTTGATGAGAAGAATAGAATTCACTTGATTTGAGTAAAACTATCTAATTGCAATCCTGGAAGAAGAATGGAGAATATATTAGAGGAAATGTTTTTGTTGCTTATAATTCAGTCTGCGCTCATTCAAAACTGTTCTGTATCCCAGAAGAGTCACGTTCTTTTAATCTTAATGCAATCTTGTAAGGGCAGACATACCATTTGTGGCAGAACCTTCTAATTAGATTATTTCCTTGGAGGTGTCACCGTGACCATTTAAGATGTGTCTTAGTTTACTGAAGTCCTTTAAAAGAGGAAACATTTTGAAGAAAGCTCAGATGCAGGCATTTGGAGATGCTTGGAGAACTAACATACAGAAAAGAGAGATGAAACCAAAAGCAGATGTTTGTAGATATTTAGTTTCAGAGATGAAACCCAGAGTTTGCTCCAGAGAAGCTAAGTGAGGGCCCACAGATGCTTGGAGAGGAAGCCACTGGAATCAGTAGCTGGAAGCAATGAACCAAGAGCTTGGACCTCAGATGCCAGCATGTGCCTTCCCAGCTGAGTGAGGTGGGCCTGCCTTTCCTCTGAGAAGGTATCCTCTGTCGTTATCTTTATTTGGAGATTTTCAGGCCTTAGAACCATAAACTTGTAATTTAAATAAATCTACTTTATAAAATCCCATCCATTTCTTGTATATTCCATTCTGGTAGCTTTAGCAAACCAAAATACAGCTCATCAGCACAAGGTAACTTTTGCCAGTAATAATTAAAAGTCTACAAAATAAAATTGGAAGAGAAAAATGGCTCCTAAATTTATTTCAGATTTAGAATTGGCAGAGTAATTGTAGTAAAATTATTAAAATGCTGGAATTAGTATGCTTAATCAATAACAAGTCTATGAAATCCATCTGTATACAGACTATTTAGGAAGATCATTTAAGTAAAGAGATGGCATAAAGATTATGGCCATTTAATTGGAAGAAAAATAATGGCCAAAAAAATAACATGGTAACCACAAAAGATAAAAGATTCGAGGCTGGGGCTGGGGCTGGGGCTGTGGTGTAATTTACATGGTTCATAATCTTGATGGTTAAGTAGTGTCCAAAGTTGCTCTAGGACTTCCATCTGTATATTCAATTTAACAAAATAGTGATGGGTAGAGAGAAAGCAGGGTCATTAGTCCCGATTTTTTTGAAAATGGGAACCCTTGAATATCATTGGAAGAGCTATCTCTTAGAAGATTTTAAAAGGTAAGACATGGCATAAATTTAGAGTGAGGGCATTGTTGAATATGATGTAAGAAAAATGGTAGAACAGAAGAATGAGGAAATGATCCAAATTTGGGCCTAGTAATGCTGAAAAGTTGTGAAAGGAACAAGATTATTGAGACTTCAGGTAACAGGAATATTTCACTTAAGCTGAAGGAGTGATGTTTGCTTTAAATAGAAAATTTGAGAACATGGGAAAGTGTATAGATAATTAATGTGTAAGGTACAAAAGAATGAGTTATGTTCAATACTGCTAGACAATGTCAGGTCAGTAAAGCCCACCATTGTAGGATTTTATGGATATAAGAACACTCTTTTCATTCATAATTGTGTATTAGAGGAAAAAACAGTAGATCATCTAAAAGTATGAGTATCACATCAAAAATGACGAGAGAGTTCATGGATAAAACTTCTCAACCTATATGGAGGAGTCAATGATATCTTTGTTGTTACATTCCCAGTCCTGGTTTGCTTTTTATTTTGGAAGTTGCCTGTATAGTTGGGTCTTCCAAAATGGTAATATGAACCTTGAATAAAACAGTAATTGATTTATGAAATACTTGAAAATTCTGTGACAGAAATAATTGACAATGCAAGTGACAGTAATATTTGATCTAACATTAAAATTATCAATAGATTTTAATAGACTGCAAGGTCAGTACAGTTTACAAGTATAATAGGGCTGCTAAAAACTACTGCAATTTGAAATACTATTCATAGATGTATAATGGTCAGAAATAACAAGTGCACCACTGAACTTTGCCATGATAGACTTTATTTGAAATAATGTTTTCAATTCTTGGTTGAACATTTGCATATGGCTACTGCCTACCTGTAGTTCTAGAATAGGGTGATCACAATTATGCAGTCATTTAAAAAATTCTTGTAGGAGTCCTGCATGGGTATTGTTGGGAAAAAAAAGTTGTCTTCGATCATATGGGCAACTGTCATGATGGAAATAAATAAATTAATTTTCATTCAGAAGTCTTTGATCTCTTAGATCAATATGATGAATGATCTTATGTACTCACCAAACTTAACAAAACATGGAATCAGAAGATAAAGCATAATAAGTTCAGAAAAATTATAAACATATTTACATCTTAAACAAAGAAGAGCCAGAGCAATCACTATAAAAGCATTGTCTAATTAGGTTTATTTTTGACATTTCTCTATCTCCTTAGAAAGTAATTGTACTTCAGCTTAATTCAAACTGAAGATAAGATGTTAATTCAAAACTCAGACTAAGTTGTTATTAGATTGTGTGTGCTGGTTTGAAAGGATGTATGCCCCCAAGAAAAGCCATGTTTTATCAAAATCCCATTTCATAAAGGTAGAATAATCCCTACTCAATACTGTATGTTTGAAACTGTAATCAGATCATCTCCCTGGATGATATGATTTAGTTAAGAGTGGTTGTTAAACTGGATTAGGTGATGACATGTCTCCACCCATTTAGGTGGGTCTTGATTGGTTTATTGGAGTCCTATAAAAGAGGAAACATTTTGGAGTAAAGAGATTCAGAGAGAGCAGACAATGCTGCAGCACCATGAAGCAGAGTTCACCAGCCAGCAGTCTTTGGAGATGAAGAAGGAAAACACCTCTGGGGAGCTTCATGAAACTGGAAGCCAGGAGAGAAAGCTAGCAGATGACGCCTTGTTTGCCATGGGCTCTTCCAGCTGAGAGAAAAGCCCTGACTGTGTCTGCCATGTGCCTTCTCATTTGAGAGAGAAACCCTGAACTTCATCAGCCTTCTTGAACCAAGGTATCTTTCCCTGGATGCCTTTGACTGGACATTTCAATAGACTTGTTTTAATTGGGATATTTTCTCAGCCTTAGAACTGTAAACTAGAACTCATTAAATTCCCTATTTTAAAAGCCATTCCATGTCTGGTGTATTGCATTCTGGCAGCTAGCAAACTAATCTGTTCTAGTTTGCTAGCTGCTGGAATGCAATACACCAGAAACAGATTGGCTTTTAATAAAAGGGGATTTATTTTGTTCATTCTTCAGAGGAAAGGGAGCTAACTTTCATCTGAGGTTCTTTCTTATGTGGGAAGGCATAGGGCAATCTCTACTGGCCTTGTCTCCAGGCCTCAGGCTCCAACAACTTTCCCCGGGGTGATTTCTTTCTGCATCTCCAAAGGCTTGGGCTGAGCTGTGCTGAGATGAGGTATGCTGAGCTGCTTGGGCTGTGCTATGTTGAGCTCTCTCATTTAAGCACCAGTCAGTTAAGTCAAATGTCATTCATTACAGCAGGCACGCCTCCTAGCCATCTTTAGATGTAATTAGCAACAGATGAGGTTCACGTACCATTGGCTCATGTCCACAGCAACAGAACTAGGTGCCTTCACCTGGCCAAGCTGACAACTGAATCTAACTACCACAATTGTGCAATGCAGGTCAACTGGTAAAGGTGTAAAAAATACTTTATAACACCTGGATAATCAATTATTTTGTCCTTACCTATAATTCATGAGCCATGCAGATGATTACATATTTTAAACAGATTATGTGGCCATCATCAGCAAATACTGTTATATAAGATGATACACGGTGGTTAAATGCATGCGCTTCAGATTCACACCAATCTGCAAACTTTGAGTTTTAGTGTTGCCACTTGTGAAGTTTCTAAGCTTAGGCAAAGAATCTAATCTCTAAAATGCCCAGCTATTTATTATATTATCTACTCCACAGTGTTGCTGTGGTGATTTAATATTATAATGTATGCATAATATTCAGATTGCAGATTCATTGTATGTTGTGGTGTATGCTATGGTGACTATTTTGAAGAATTCTCTGATAACAGCCAAAAAAAGAAAAAAATTTGAATTTTATTAGTTAATTTCTTACTATGACTCCTAGGTTTTATATAAATAATGTGTTTGATACAGTAGCAAACATAGTTGCTTCAATAAAATCTCCAAGTTAAAATTTCTAATTTAAGTCTAGCTAGTTCATTTTCTTAATGTTTCTCAAATACAAATATTGATTAGTTAGCCTCATAATATAACACCAATGCCCACACTTGTATGTATTTGTTCATATTTTTACATAGTTTGATGTAGAAATATGGCCTAGGTTGTTGACTGAATAAGCAGTATTTAGGTTTGGCAAAGCTGAGATGGTCTTACTATATTCAATATATGATCCCTGTTAGTTGACAATGCTGTCTCTCAAGTGCTAATATGAGGTAGGGACTGTTATTAAGATAATTTTCTTATACATTTTTAAATAATAAAAATATTAAGAATGAACTGTTTTTGTTATATACAGATATTAGCAAAAATATGTATAAATGTATAAAACTATGCATAATTTTACATATAAAATTATGTGTGAAATGGAGGGCAAAAATAAACTTTAAAATATTTTAGTTTAAATGATAAATTTCTCAAAAATTAGAAGTTGACAATGAGCATTTATGAGGTGCTTCTAGTAATGAAAATTGGAAAGACCAATGAATTTTAAACTGCTAAAATGGCATAATGAACCTATTCAGCAAGTGTTTTCAACTTTTCTTCAATTTCAGTAGCAGTGAAGTCTGGGCATTCCAATTTATCAACCAAGATGCATGATGATTTGTGAAGTAAATTTTCACATTGGTTTTCATTCTACTCAGTAGTTTAAAAGACTTTTGTGAAAAATTAGAACATATAACACACAATTTTGCAGTTCTGTTATCTTTTGTGCCTCCAAAGCATCCATTTAGGAATAAGATATGACCAGGAAATAATTGCACTGTCAAAAATCTGTTCCCTTGTTTTGTAGGTGTAACATTTTTATATCAGAATTTTGACATGGTTTTAATCTTTTATTTGGCTTATTATGTAGCTTGTGACATACAAAATATATGCAAATTATGTGTGTAAACTTAAATGCTATGAGTTTAAAGAGAAGGAAATCACTTTGATATTCACTATATTTGGGACAGTTGGCTATGTTTTAATATGCATATGAAATTTACCTCATTTTCTTTTACAGCACCCATAGTAGAGGGATGTTTTTATTGTTTATGGATCAACTGAAACCCAGAAATAAAGTTGAATTTAGTTTTTTTCTTTCAAAACAATCTTCTTGAGGGTGCATGTGTGGTTCATTGGTAGAATGCTCGCCTTCCATGCAGGAGACCCGGGTTCAATTCCCAGACCATGCACCCCCCCCCACAGAAAAAAGAAATAAAACAATCCCCTTGAAAAGAGTAAGATTTATATATATATAATGAGCACAGGAAATTTTAAGCAAATACTACAGTATCTGATTGAAAGAGGGCTCAAATGCATATGGCTTCAGTTCATTCCAAAGAGGGAATCAACTCTTTAGTATGGTTAACAGAAAACTCAGAAAATTTTCTAAGCAATCATGATACTTTCATATTAATTCTTAATTTACTATCCCTGTATCTGTTTTTACTGACAATCAGAATGGTAAGATGAATTAATTAAAGAGGCAAACCTGTGCTTAAGGAATCTCTCACCTACAAATATTCAGAAACTTTAAACTCCAACTCCACTGAGAATTCCATTTCATCCTTCCCAGTGGATGGATAAGTAGTTCTGTTCATATCACACATATTCATACTGGCTTCCAGATCATTAAACCATGCCGAGAGACTTAAAAATAATTAATGAGAAAATGCAGCACTTCAAGGAGAATGTTTGTCCTCATTTTGCTGAGTGAGCAAGTGAGTGTGAGAGAGTGAGAAAGAAAGAGAGAAGTGCTGACATAAGATTACATATAGAAGAATAAATTGAGTATAACAACTTGGTGATTTTTTTCTGCAATCCTAAAATAATTATGAAGAATCTTATGTTATCTGATATTTTTATCACTTGATAAATATTCTGCCCAAATCCTCAAAAGTACCACTCCTTTATAGACTAAAGACCGGATCTATCTTTTTTTTAAGACATTGTTTTATTGTGAAATATAACCTACAAAAAAGAAGCAATAAATTTCAAAAATACTTTTTAACAACTAGCTACAGAACAGATTTCAAAATTTGGTATGGTTTACAGTTCCACAATTTCAGGTTTTTCTTTCTAGTTTCCCAAAGACACTGGAGATTAAGAGAAATATCAATGATTCAGCAGTCATATTCATTTGTTAAATCCTATCTTCTCTGCTATAACTCCTCCTTCTTCTTTCTTTCTTCTCCCAATCTTTAGGGATATTTGGGGTATACCATTCTAACTTTTTCATGTTGGAAAGGGGGTTCAGCAATATGGGATGGGGATGGAACTAGTTGAAGTTCTTGGAGAGATTGGCACTTCTGGGTTTCAGGACTTATCTGGCCTAGGAACCATCTGGAGGTTTTAGGTTCCTGGAAAGTAAGCTTAGCATGTGAAACTTTTGTAGAAGCTCAGATACAGCCCTAGCTGTTCTTTAGGGTTAAAAGGAGGAATGGTATTGTTTAGGGTTTGGCAAACTGCGGCAATCAGCAATATTTAGCTGTAAGGGTAGCCTCCAGAACAGCCTCTTGACTCTATTTGAACTCTTTTAGCCATTGATACCCCATTTTGTTCCATTTCTTTTGTCCTTTTTGGTCAGGAAGGCACTGTTGATCCATGAGTGCCAGTGTCAGGCTCATACCTGGGAGTCTGTCCCACATTGCCAGGGAGAATGTCACCCCTGGATGATATGTCCCACATTTAGGACAGGTAATGGTTTTCCTTGCAGAATTTGGCTTAGAGAGAGGCCATATCTGAGCAACAAATAAGGTTTTTGGCATAATTATAGGTAGGCTTATCTTCTCTGCTACAGAAATAGGTTTCATAACAGCAAACCTCAAGTTCAAAGGCTTGGCCTATTGACTTGTGAGTCCCTAATGTTTTAGAGAGTATCAGGGGGTTCCTAGATGGGAAAATTGAATAGTCCCATACTTTTTCTCTAGTGCCTCAAGGGACTTTGCCAATACTTTTCAATTATCCATCCAACATACACTGGAATATACCTGGGTATTACATTAAGCTATATGGAATTAAAGGCCCTTGTTCCTATTCCAGGGTCCATGTGTTTGGGTTGTTTAAATGAGCTATCCAGGCAGCTTGAGTTAAATTGTGTGCTACAGAAACTATAGGTTTTGGACAAAGTAAACTTCTCTTCCTTTGGTCTCATATAGTAGGTGAAGCTCTAAAACCCAAGTCAATATCATATTTTGCCCATGTATTCTAATTTACCTTAGTCCCAATGAAATCCATTTCATTCTTACCTCTAACTGAAGCTTCCTCTCTATTTTGGTTTAAAATTGTTTCATGTAGCAATGCTGGCTTTCAGAGCTGCAGAACTCCAAATATAATGTCCCCAAAGTTCACTTACCTCATTGCATGCCTCACAACTTCATTCCTTTCTGTAGCTGCCCAATATTCCATTCCATGTTGTTCTGTTTGCTAGCTGTCAGAATGCTATATACAAGAAACAGAATGGCTTTTAAAAAGGGGAATTTAATAAGTTGCTAGTGTACAGTTCTATGGCTGAGAAAATGTCCCAATTAAACAAGTCTATAGAAATGTCCAATCACAGGCATCCAGGGAAAGATACCTTGATTCAAGAAGGTTGATGAAGCTCAGGGTTTCTCTCTCAAGTGAGAAGGCACACAGCAAACATGGTCAGGGTTTCTCTCTTGGCTGGAAGGACACATGGCGAACATGGCATCATCTGCTAGCTTTCTCTCCTCGCTTCTGTTTTCATGAAGCTTCCTGTGAGGTGTTTTTCTTCTTCATCTCCAAAGTGCTGGCTTGTGGACACTCTGCTTTGTGGTGCTGCAGCATCCTCTGCTCTCTCTGAATCTCCTTCATTCTCCAAAATGTTTCCCCTTTTATAGGACTCCAGAAATTTATCAAGACCCACCCAAACGGGTGGAGACATGTCATCACCTGATCCAGCTTAACAACCACTCTTGATTAAGTCACATCTCCAGGGAGATGACCTGATTACAGTTTCAAACACATGGTACTGAATAAGGATTATTTTACCTTTATGAAATGGGATTTTGATTATAACATGGCTTTTCTAGGGTACATACATCCTTTCAAACCAGCACACATGTATACACTAGAGTTCTCCTTTCTGCTTCTCAGCCACTGTACCCTTCAAGCAACCCCATCCATTGGGCACCATGGATAATGTCCAAAATAATCCATGTCTCAAGGTATCCTCACTTAATTGTACAATCATCAACACTCTCAATTTTAGACAATTTTCATTGTTCAAAGAGAAAAATAACAGATAAACACACTCTCACCAGGTAGAAAATTAAAACCTCCCCTTAACTCTTGTCCCTCCATCCCAATTATTTACCCCTGGTATTGCTGATATCTTCCTATTAACTATGGACCATAGCATGCAATAATAGTTTTCCCCTGTGCACCTCTATTACTGACTCTTTGTAGAAGATTGATACCTTTGAAATAGGTCATGCAAGAACATATTTGTATTTGCAGTGTTAATCTATAGGATACATAGTTCTATACGATCACTTTCAGTCATATTCATCTTTAATATGGCAATATTACTTATAATTACTAAGGAACTACCATAACTTCTATCCATTCCCTTTTATTTAAGTTCAAACTTATTAGTTAACCATTCATCCATCTCTAGCTTCTGTGCATTTCTAGGTCCCCTATATTCTACACTATAAGCCTCTGAGTTTAACTTTATCATAGTCATAAAAGTGGAATCATACAGTATCAATCCTTTTGCGTCTGACTTATTTCATTCAGCATTATGTCCTGAAGTTTCATCTATGTTGTCATATGCTTTAGAACTTCATTTCATCTTACTACTGCACAATATTCCATCAAATGTACATACTACAGTTGTTCTTCCATTTGTCTGTTGATGGACATTTGGGTTGTATCCATTTTTTGGCAATTGTGAATAATGCTGCTATGGACATCAGCATGCAAATTTCTGATCATGTCACTGCTTTCAGCTCTTCTGAGGATGTACTGAGTACTGGTATTGCTGGGTCATGCGGCAACTCAATATTTAGATATCTGATGAATTGGTAAACTGTTTTACACAGCAGCTGCACCATTATACATTCCCCAAAGCAGCAAATAAGTGTACCAATTTCTCCACATCCTCTCCAACTTTTGTAGTTTCCTGTTTGTTTAATAGCAATCCTTCTTATAGGTGTGAAATGGTATGTCATTGTAGTCTTGATCTGCATTTCCCTTATAGCCAGTGAGAAAATGAACATCTCTTCATGTGTTTTTTAGCCATTTGTACTTGTTCTTTGGGAAACTGTCCATTCGTATTTTTAGCTCATTTCATTACTGGGTTGTTTGTTCTTTTGTTGTTGAGTTGTATGATTTCATTATGCATACAGGATATCAAATCTTTATTCAATATGTGGTTTCCAAATATTTTCTCTCATTGAGTTGACTCCTCTTCACCTTTTCAACAAAGACCTTTAAGGCACAGAAGCATTTGATTTTGAGATGTTCTCTTTTATCTACTTTTTCTTTTGACGTTTGGGGTTTGGGTCTAAAGTTTAAGAAGCTATCTCTTGAAGATATTTCCCTATATTGTCTTCTAGGAGTTTTATGGTGCTGGCTCTTATATTCAGGTCTTTAATCAACTTTGAGTTAATTTTTGAATAGAGTGTAATGTAGGGGCCATCTTTCATTCTTTTGTATAGTATCATGTCATATGCAAATAATGAAAGCTTTACCTCTTCCTTTCTGACATGGATGTTTTTTATTTCTTTTTCCTGCCTGATTGCTCTGGCTAGAACTTCTAGTACAATGTTGGGTAGTAGTTACAAGACAGGGCATCCTTGTCTCATTCCTGATCTTAGAGGGAATGCTTTCAATTTCTCACCATGAAGTAAGTGACTGACCGTGGGTTTTCCATATATGCCCTTGATGATATTGAGGAAGTTTCCTTTAATTCCTAACTTTTGAAGTGTTTTTATCAGAAGAGGATAATGAATTTTGTCAAATACTTTTTCAGTGTCAATCGAGAGGCTCATGTGATTTTTTTCCTTTCAACTTGTTAATATGCTATATTACATTTATTGAATTTCTTGTGTTGAAGCACTCTCGCATTCCTTATTTACCCCATTTGGTCATTGTGTATAATTTTGTTTACATATATATGTCATTGCATTCAATTTGCTAGTATTTTTGCTGAGAAGTTTTACATCTATGTTCATTGGGGAGATTGGTCTGTAGTTTTCAATTCTTACAGCTTCCTTGTCCCACTTTGAAAATAGAATGATGCCAGCTTCATAAAATGAGTAAAGTAGGGTTCCATTTATCCTCAATTTTTTGTGAGATTTTGAGCAGGATTGGTGTTAGTTCTTTTTGAAATGTTTGGTAAAATTCCTCTATAAAGCCATCTGGCCCTGGACTTTTTTTTGTTAGGAAGATTTTTGATGACTGATTGAATCACTTTACTTATGATTGGTTGTTGAGATCTTCTATTTCTTTTCAAGTCAGTGTAGGTTGTATGTTTCTAGACTTTTGTCCATTTTTACCTAAGTTGTCTAGTTTATTGGCATATAGTTGTTCATAGCATCCTCTTATGCCTTTTGTTTTATTTCTTCAGGATCCGTGGTAATGACCTCCCTCTCATTTCTGATTTTTTAATTTGCATCCTCTTCTTTTTTATTGATCAGTCTATCTAGAGGTCCATAGATTTTATTGATTTTTTCAAAGTACCAACTTTTTCTTTTATTGATTCTATTCTTTTTTTGTTCTTCAATTAATTTATTTCTTCTTTAATCTTTGCTATTTCTCTTCTTCTATTTGGTTTGGAGTTAATTTGTCGTTCTCTCTATATTTCTTCCAGGAAAACAGTTAAGTTGTCAATTTTTGCTCATTCTTCTTTTTTAATATAGGAATTTAGAGCAATAAATTTCCCTCTCAGCACTGCCTTAGAGGCTTTCCATGAATTCTGATATGTTGTATTCTCATTTTTACTCATCTCCAGGTATTTTACAATTTCTCTAGCAATTTATTCTTTGGCCTACTGATTGATTAGGAGCGTGTTATTTAATCCTTATATATTTGTGAAAGTTCTGGTTCTTTGGTGGTTATTGATTTCCAGCTTCATTCTGTTATGGTCAGAGAAAGAGCACTGAATAATTTCACTTTTTAAATTTGTAAAAACTTTTTTTGTGCCTCAGCATATGACCTATCTTGAAGAACAGTCCCAGAGCCCTAGAGAAGAACATATTTACTGATATTTTAGGGTGTACTGATCTATATATAGACCCACCTCTGTTAGGTCTAACTCATTGATCACATTGTTTATATTCTCTATTTTCTTGTTGGTCCTCTGTCTGGTTGTTCCATCTATAGAGGAACATGGTATAGTGAATTCTCCCACTATTATTGTTGAAAAATTTGCTACTCTCTTCAATTTTGCCAATGTTTGCCTCATATACTTTGGAGCTCTTTGATTGGGAGCATATTTATTTATGATTGTTATTTTGTCTTGAATTGTCCCTTTTATTAATATGTAGTGCCCTTCCTTGTCTCTTATGACATCTTTACATTTAATGTGTATTTCATCTGATATTAATATAGCTACTCCTGCTTTCTTTTGGTTATAGCTTGCATGGACTATCTTTTTTCCATCCTTTCACTTTCAATGTATTTGCATCCTTGGATCTAAGATAAGTCTCTTTTAAACAGCACATACAAGGGTCATATTGCTTAATCCATTTCGCCAAACTTTGTCTTTTAATTAGTGACTTTAGTCCATTAACATTTAAAGTTAATACAGTGGAGGCAGTTCTTGAATCTGCCATCTTATCCTTTGGTTTTTATTCATCAGATTTATATGTTCTTTTCCCTCTACCTCTTATGATCTTTTAAGTTACCCTTATGGATACTCTTCAATTCTGTTTCCTCTTTCTGACCTCCCTCTCCTGTCTTGTTTTTTTTTTTTTTTTTTTTGTCAGCTTATAGGAATCCCTTTATTATTTCTTATAGAGTAGGTCTCTTGTTGAAAATTTCTCTCAGCCAGTGTTTGTCTGTTAAATTTTAATTTCTCCCTAACTTTTGAAGGACCACTTAGCTGGATAAAGAATTGGGGGCTGGAAGTCTTTTTCTTTCAGGACCTTAGTCTCTGTGTGCAAGGAAAGCAATGAAAGTTAAGTATATCATACCACACCTTCTGGTCTCCATGGTGCCTGTTGAATAGTCCAAACTCACCCGTGTGTGGTTTCCCTTTTGTGTGGTGAATTGCTTTTTTCTTACTGCTTTCAGGACTTTCTGCCAGTCTTCAACATTTGGCAATCTGATTAGTGTGTGCCTTGGACCAGGCCTATTTGAATTTATTCTATTTGGGTTTCACTGAGCTTCATTTATTTGCACAGTCATATCTTTTATAAGATTTGGGAAGATGTCCCCATTATTTCTGCAACCAGTTCTCCTAGTCCTTTACTCTTCTCTTCTCCTTCTGGGACATTGATGATTCTTATATTTGTGGTCTTCATATTGTCCCTCATTTCCCTGAGACCGAATTCCAATTTTTCCATCTTTCTTGCCATTTGTTCTTTCCTGCACTTACATTCAATTGTCCTGTCTTCTAAACTTACTTATTCTTTCTTCTGCCTCTTCAGATTTGTTGCTGTTTGTCTGTGGTATATTTTTATTTTGGTCTGCAGTCTTTCCTCTCTGTGAAATCTGCTATATTTCTATTTATTCTTTCAAATTCTTCTTTTATGCTCGAGTATCTTCTCGATGCTCTTTATGCTATTCTACAACACATTGAACTTAAGATATTTGTATGAACAATATCAGTTTTTGTTTTTCCAAATTCTGTGTCTCTTCCAGAATTTTAATTTCATTTGGCTGGGCCATATCTGCCTGCACTTACATGTGTTTTGTTGCCTTCAGGGCATTTGATCACCTTGATGAGGTTATTTTGAAAGTTGATTTTCCTCACTTGTCTAAGGTTTTGTATTTTCTTGGGTTTGTGTTGAAGGTCCTCTTTTGTACTTGATTAATCAGTAATTTCCCATGAAACTAAGGCCTAGACCTCATGCAGGAGAACCAACTCTACTTAAAGGTAGATACATAGGCAGTCTTTCAGATTGCACTTTCCACTTATTCCCAGCAGAGGGCACTCTTGGACCACCTCTTCCCCTCAAGTTCCCCTCTCCCTGAATGTGGTAGCCACCTGAGCTGGACTGAGACCTGTTGCAGTTCCAGCCAGGGCTGCCACTCTCTGTGGGTGCTGAAAGCTGCTAGGCCCAGGTCTATGTGGTAGGCAGAGTGCTCCTCAATGGAGATACCACTTATAGGCCTGATGAGTCCGGTGGCCCCCAGGCTCCTGCTTAGAATCACATTTGGTTGTGGGACTGGGTCTTTCAACTGTCCCTGCTCACAGCCAACCTAAAAATGCCTGGCAGCATGGTGCGGCCTGACACGGTGCAGCTTGGCTCACTTCCTCATCCCCTTTTCTCTGTCCATGATTGCCTGAGGTCGCTGGAATTCTGCAGGGAAAGGGGAGCAGTATTAGAATCCAATGAGTCTCTTTACCAACCAGTTGTCAGACTGGTTCTATTTTGTGTCACCTCCTCCTCCCAGGGGACGAGCCCCTAGTCTCTACCAAAACACCAGGCACCCTCAGGGGCCTGTCTCTGGGGTTGGAAGCAGGCACTGTGCACTGGCTAGATGGTCTCTGTGTGCAAGGAAAGCAAGTTGCTGCAGAGCTGTGAGGGAAGATCTCCAAATCTAGCTGGGGTGGTAGGCTGGAGTGCATGAGCACTCTACTCCTTTGGTGCCGCAACTTACTGCCACTTGCGCCCAATGGGGTCATGACTGAGCATACTCACCCTGTTCTCTCCATTCCCATTTCTCTGCTTTTTTATCTAGGACCTTCCTATATAGTGTCGAAAATCTTCACTGCTCACTCACACCCTGGAACTGCTGTCCTGGTCATTTTTCCATCACTTCTCTCATTGTTCCATGGGGCAGGGGTGAAGGTTGCTTAATTCAGGAAAACTCCTGAAGAGCAAGATTTTAGACACTGTGGTAGTTAGATTCAGTTGTCAACTTGGCCAGGTGAAGGCACCTAGCTCTGTTGCTGTGGATATGAGCCAATGGTACGTGAACCTCATCTGTTGCTAGGAGGCGTGCCTGCTGCAATGAATGACATTTGACTTAATTGGCTGGTGCTTAAATGAGAGAGTGCATTGTAGCACAGCCCAAGCAGCTCAGCATACCTCATCTCAACACTAGCAGTTCAGCCCAGGTCTTTGGAGGTGCAGAAAGGAATCACCCTGGGGAAAGTTGTTGGAACCCAGAGGCCTGGAGAGAAGGCCAGCAGAGATTACCCTGACCCTTCCCATGTGAGAAAGAACCTCAGATGAAAGTTAGCCGCCTTTCCTCAGAAGAACTAATGAAATAAATCCCCTTTTATTAAAAGCCAGTTCCTCTCTGGTGTGTTGCATTCCAGCAGCTAGCAAACTAGAAAAGACACTAAGGCTATATTAACAACAGTCACCGGGATGAAGTCTGACCAAAAAAGATGTGATATCTAACTTCCGTCTCTGCTAGAGTGATGCTTATTTCCAGAAAATTAAAGCGAGCAAACACCTGCAGAAAGCTGTAAAGAACTGAAACTACTGCAACTATTGTCCCATTGCTCTGAGGTGAACCACAAAGTATCCAGCCAATGACATAGCAAGAACTCATCTTGATACTGGCCGCAAGTTCTTGCCTTGCCTCAGCCCAGAAATTTTCCTTCCTGAGACATGCAAAAAGCCCCTAACCTTGACCTTACCTTACCTTGCTCATCATAATAGTAAATTTAGATGGCATTTTCTGAATAGGCAATATATGTCAAAGTATGTTTTAGCATGACCAAGGACCATGCATGATTAGAACCAATGATGACCTCACTCTGCTTATATCAGCCAGCTTCTGACCCCCTATAAAAGAATTACCTCACCTCCCTTCAGGGAAAAAGGGCGTTTACGACAGGTGTCTACCCTTCTCCATTCTTTGGCTAGAGAATAAAGTTTTGCTTTGCTTCACCAAATCTGATTTGTTCTGTGGCTGTGAGTGAAGCTGATCAGGCGACTCATTTCCATGGTCCAACTCAAGAAGGCTGGCAACACAATCAGTGCACAGGCCACCTTCTTGAGCTTGAGAGAAAATAATAAAGTAGGAAAAAGCATGTATTTTGCAAGGTCCATCACTCATCTTAAATTCTGTGCATACATTTTTTTTCAAAACGTGTGAAGATTATTTAAAACATAAGAAGCATCATTCTCACTCTTTGAGTTTTCTTGGATACTAAATATAAACATACATTAAGGTACTTTTTTCCTTCATAATTCAGATACTTCATTGTTTTCTGAAATTGTATCTGATGCCTTTATCATTCTCTTTATTTGCATATTTATATTTCATTTTATCTCACATGTGTAAACATGGGCAGAAATAATCTTAATTTGGGGAAACTAGTATTTTAAAATATTTGCCATGTCTATGCCACTGGGATAGGTATTTTAATTAACCATTACAGCAACTCTATAAGAAAAGCATCATTTTATAGGTTAATTAACAGAGCAAATGCTTGGTACTCTGCCTAAGATCACAAAACTAATTGAAAACTTGATTTTTCTATCTCCGGTATCCATGTATGTTTTACTGAAGTAGATTTACCGAAATTAATCTTAGATTTGTTATTATAACTTTTACACATATACAATAATTCCCTGCTTCCATTTAAAAATGTCTTCCTCAATCCCTCCTATAGATTTCATTGTGTATATTCACCAACATGTTGAGTGTTATCTGTAATTGAAAACAATTCTAGTATTGGGAAGAAGATATATATTAAGATGCCTTATGCCTTTAGCTCATGTCAAACTTTTGTGGCTTATATTTTCAGTTTCATATCCAAACTCTTTACCTAAACCCCAATTTCTTATTTCAAGGAATTGTGCTGAATTCCTTACCTCTGTTGATTATCTCTCTGATTTTGACCTATAAATATTCCTTTTCCTATCTTAGGTAAATTTCTTAAACCTGAGAGCTTTGTTTGGCTTGATCCATATTAACTGTTTTCTGCATTTGAAACCCTTTTTGAAATTTTTTTTGACCAGATGAATTATAAATTAGTTTCTTCTTTATTCTGGTATAAATTCTTGAGATTTGCCCTCTATCCCTTTGAAATATAATTCTTTTCACTAATATCATTATGAATTAAAATTCT
Source organism: Myrmecophaga tridactyla (assembly GCA_004026745.1). Taxonomy (NCBI): domain Eukaryota; kingdom Metazoa; phylum Chordata; class Mammalia; order Pilosa; family Myrmecophagidae; genus Myrmecophaga; species Myrmecophaga tridactyla. Next base: position 29,603 of record PVIY010011169.1, on the reverse strand, counting down.
AAGTACCATGTAGTGCTTCTCCATGACTAATCAAACTTCTAATTATCTTCTCACTTCTGACAACAAGGCCTTCAGGCTTTTATAATAGTGAGCACATTCTCTCTATATTTTTCTTTGCCTTCCCCCATCCTCCCCTTTCCCCTTACATACTTCTAAAATGTCATGTATAAACAATGCACTTAATATAACCATAATACTATTTCTCTCACATACCTCCAAGTGAATACTACCTTCATTTTATTCTCTAATAAGAGTTATTTAATAAATCAATTGTTCACGAATATATAAATTATTTGATAGATTGCTAACATAATACCTAATTTCTTAAAAATCTAAATAAAATAATTTGATCATGTATATTCACAAATGAATTAAAACATATATACATAGAATTCAATTCAATTGAAGCACTTATACTATTTGTTTGAAATTCTTATCATGTACCTTTACTATGCTTTTAAGTAGGCCAATCAATTAGTGTTTTAAATTATATAATTATATATTTTTAAGATGGTAAGATTTTAAATAACTCTTTCTATGTAGTAACATATTCCAAATGAATCTTTCATTCTCCTGAAACTGTAATATATATCAAATTATTTCAGCATGGTTTTTGTAATTCAGAGTGGTTAAATTGATAAAAATGAATATATGACTTGAGGATGTCAAACCCAAGGGTGACACAGAAAAGAAATTATAGAAAAGTTGTGATTTAATTAAATTTTCATTCAGTACAATACTTATGATAATATGTTTATTGCTCATTCCATGTCCTGCTGTGCAATGAGACACAAGAGATGGTAAATATGGAATTAAATGCCAATAGGTTGCAGCTTTGTAAACACATAAAATGCAAAATGGCATAGAAGCTCTTGAGTCCTGCTGATTCCTAATTGTCGTCTGTGGCATGCTTTATTCTACATTGCTTTAAAGCAGCCGATATTACATTAAGCCCTAAATACCTTGTACCTAACAAAAAAAAAAAAGAAGCTTTTTTAAAAGAATTATGAGATTCTCAGGATTTACAACTGATTTTTACATATTTATGAAAACATATTCAATAAATATTATCAAGTACACAATTTTAATGGGAAGGTCTTGAATATGGATAGGTAATGTTAAAAAAAAGTACACCAGTAAATCATTATTACATTCTCTTCAAGCACTTCCATTTTAACTAGCAATCATTTCAAAAACATCAAAAAGTTCTGACATTTCTACGAATTTTATTTATCTTATTCTCACTTTATCTAACCTAACTACTAATCAGGAAGGATACATGCTGTTTCATTTTTCCTCTGACATGAAGTGACATATAAACCCAAGTATTTTTTATGGCTTTCCTTGATTTTTTTCTCCAGAGAAATGCAAACAACCATGGGGCTACTGATGAATTGGTTTCATGGTAAATGATCAGTCCTAGTAGGGAAAACATATTTTGTTTAATCTGAAAGAAACAAAATGAGTACCATCAAGATATCATATTCTGACCACCATTCCATTTTTCAGCTATGGAGCCATAAAAATTTGTGAATAAAATACAGTTTTGCTTTTGCATTCCCCTCCCCCGACAGTTTCCCCAGCTATGAGGGATTGTACCCTAGCTGCACAGCTGATTATTGTCCTATACATATCTTCATGTATTTCTATTCATCTCATTCATTAAGCTTCCAAGGTCTTCCAGCTGTATATAATAGGTATGTGGAAATGAAAAAGACAGCATGATGCATACTGCATGGTAATTTTTAGATATAACATTCTGATTGAAGAATAGCTCCTCAATTTACTGCTGTAATGAGATATCATTCACATATCATAAAATTCACTTATTTAGAGTGTACAATTCACTATTTTTTTAGTATGTTCAGAGAGCTGTGAACCATCACCGCAATATTCAAACATTTTCTTCACCCTTGAAAGAAACCTGTATCATGAACAATAACTCTTCATTTCCCCACCAATCACCCCTCATTCTAGGCAGACACTAATCTGTTTTCTTTTACTGTTCAACTTTGAGGGAATCATTTTAACCACATCAAGTTAAAGCGGAACAGAGCATATCAATTATTAAAATAAACCTTTAACTATGTCATTGCATCATCTGTAATGTAAAGGTATAGCTGTGCTATAACATCTTATCCTGTCCCCGTTTGTGAAACTGGAGTGCAGATGGGTGAAAGGTAGCTAAAGATTGCTCTATTGATTTAAGAGTAACAAGCTAATATATACTTTGAATGAGTATTTTTTTAGAAATGAACTTTTTTAGGAAGAATTTAAAAATTGGTGTGCTTATAATCTATTTACTTTTTCTCAATTCCATGGTCAAGTAATTACAAAAGCAATCCTAATTAGATGTAAATTTTAAGCCTGAACACAATTTTCTTTTACTTTCTGAAATCTGTGCCTCTGCTCATGTCATCTCTTTTAATGGTTGGAAAGGCACTTTGTTGAACCTGTTCAATACAGGTGGGTAGAAACCACATGTGTATCAGAATAATAAAGTTTTGCTAAGAAGCAACAAAAGCTTGGACCTGCAATTATATCTCCTGCTAAGCCTGCTTTCTTGAAGTTACCACTTAAAGTTGATGTTGCTTCATTGAGGTGTGAAGAAGCAGTTGACTTTGTCAACTCTGCAATTTGCAAGTTAACTGGACTCTGAGGCAATTCACACTGTTGGACACAGGCATCTAGAACAATCCTTATTAAAGAGAAGTTCTCTTTCTTCATGTTTGCAGATTGGCCATCTTTAGCAAGAAGCCATTGCTCTCTCACAGAACTTTGAAGGAAGCTGCCAGTACACAACAATATTCTGATTCTCTCCTATTATTTCCATTGGCGCTTCAACTTCAGATGACACTTGTGATCTCTCCTGAAAGGTATAGCTGGTAATACTTTAACAAAACACTTTTCCACCTTATAAGGAGGCACCACATTATAACTAGAGTATTAGCTTGATTTTACCTGAGTCCTGGCTCCCTGCTGTCCAGCCACTGCATGAAGCAATAACATTCCTTTAAAAAATATTGGGTCATTAGTAGAGTTTTAGAACGGTTGATGTTTTGGGTGGAGGAGATGAACGTCATATGTTAATATGTTCATTTTGAGATACTTATGTAACTAATATGTAATGGCAGGAAGGCAATTGGATATTGGAACCTAAAATTCAGAGGAAAAGTATGAGTGTTGGGAAATCAGGGGCACACCTAGAGGCCCTGTCCTAGCCCTCACCTAGTCTCTCTCCTTTTCAATTATGTGCAGACGATTCAATACATTTCTGTCTTGCAACCCAGAGGGAAATGTTATATCTAATGGACTGGCCTGACCATACCTTAAACCCAGAAGGACATCACATTCCCCCCATCCCCTGAGTGTCCATGAGACACCATATAGAAATTGCTCCTCAATGAGATAAGATAGAGTTTTGTGAATGATTAGCATTTAGAAATATGAAGTTTAAAGGAAGAGATTAACAGACTAAGTTGTCTAGGTAAGAAATATAGGAAAACAGACATAATAAAAATACTATAGCATTTGCAAAAAACTTAACCGAAGCAAAAGAATCCAGAGAAGTTGAAAGGGTATGAAAAAAAAAAAGTCTATTTTCACAATGTGATTGTTTTTTTTTTTTTTTTAGTACGTACCTTTTCAAATTTGTAAGGAAAAAGAAAAGGACAGGAAAAAACAATGAAGGATTTGAATCACAGCATTAATATTCTCAATCAAATAGATGTGTTTAGAATCTTGCCTCAATTACAGGATACACATTGTCCAGGGATTCATGAGACATTTAAAACCTTATATTTAGGTTTAGAAAAAGGCTCTGAAATATTTTTAAATCTTACTATTATACAGACCATACCCTCTGATCACATGCAAATAAATTAGGAAAAAATGAGAAAATTGACAGTAACATTTTCTTAGGCAATGAAAAAATTCTCTTTGAAGTGCACTCACAAAGTAAATTCCAGGCCACTAATTTCCCCTTTCCATAAATATTGAATCCTAAACCTTCTGTATTTATAAAAAGAAAAATAAAATAAAAGAGAGCTTTTAGCTGATTATATGCATATGCTAGTTATATGCATACAGAACTGGTGCCCAACAATTATTACATACAGTTTTCTCCTTAAAGCATTATAAATGTATTCAGTTTCTAAAATACTCTCCCCTTCCCTTTTTCTTTTTTCATTCCTTTAATGCTATGGTAAGTGATTTTATTACATTTAAGTGGCCTCTATAAGAAGTCAATATAGGAAAGGAGGACTTCAAACTCTTTGTCACATGTCACACTCTTGTTCTCAAGTATAATAGCTGTGGAATAAAATTCAATTCATTTTTACCCTTAAAGGAGTGATGGTGTGATTTAGAACAATAAGCATAAGTTCACATAAACATGAGATCCAATAGTTTTTTTTCTCCAGTCAGTTCTCTTTAGCAAGGAAAATGGTATTACCATTTTCTCTCTAATTTCTAAATCCATCATATGCAAATACTATATTAGGTTTATTGTAATTTTTATTATCTTCCTGATAAAAAGATAAGCTTAATTATCTGAAATTGTTATTATTATTATTGTTTTAGTTCTTGCTTTCATCATTCTATTATTACTTTTTTATCAATCCACATTGAGATGGAAAATGATTGATAGCAAATATGTGTATATTTGTCAGACTTCAGAATACTAATCTGTGTTTTGACTGTGTTGATTGAGTTGTGAACAATAAATCTCTTTCACAAAATGTTTAACAAATAGAAACTATTTTTGTGGACCTTCCTATATAAAGCATTCTTTGAAACAGGAATAAAAGCCCTTAAAGTGTTTAAATTTTATCTGGAGATATATATATTTTTAAATGTACATCATAAAATAGGTGCCAAATGAGTTAACATATCTGTAAATTAGAATTTAGGGCAAACATTACATAGAAAAACCACTTTAGGTAAACGGTAATCTAGCATAGGTGGATTAAGAATAGTTTTACATATTTTAACATCCCTATTCACTAATTTACCAGTAAATGTTAAGATATGTTGAAAGAAAGGCATGTAATATTTAAGGTGGGAGTAAGAGTGTGGATCTTGGCAAGACCAGGAAATAATGATAGAGAAATTGCTCTTTAAATTCTAGAACAGTCCATGATTATTGTTACTAGTGATTTGGCTTTAGAGTCATTTACAGAAATGACAGGAGGTCACAGATGTGTATGTGTATAGGTGGGTGGGTGAAGGGTTTATAGGCTAATGTCAGAATTTAGAGCATTCTGCATGAGTGGCTTAGAGGTTTAGATGATGTGCTGTAATTAACAAGTAGCCTTGGAAGATTGTGGAGAAGGAATGAAGTTGTGAGTAGCAGGTTTGGGGCTATGAAGACTAAATGGTTGATAACAGATTAAAAGACAGGAAACCTAATCAAAGACTTTGAAATCACCTTGCCATGTGGGTATCTAAAGCAGAATGATAACAGAAGAGAAGAGAAGAGAAAAGGTGTTAGATATATTAGTAGATGACAGAAGCGATATTGGCAATTTGCCCTACGCGTATATCCACGTATAGATATACAACAAAGAAGCAATATTCTTTGTAAGTGGTCAAAATTGTGTTGAGAGAATCAGACTCTAGAATTTAACCCTATGTCCACCTTATTATCTTAGGCAAGTGATCTAACATCTTTATATGCCACTTTCCTTAATGTAAAATGGAGTTAAGGGTAGTATATCTTCATAGCATTTCTTCATGCTTATCTTGTGAGAAAAACAAGATAATATTTTAAAGCATTAGGAAACTTTATGGCACATGATCATCTTCCCAAAGTAGTCGCAATTATTACTGGTGACATTACTTATACCTTCATGTACAGTGATATGAAATGTGTTCCTTATAACACATGAATCCTAAGGATGTGGATATGAATTGATCCTCTTTCTTTTTCTTTTCCACTTTTGCTTATCCAAATCTGCTTTACTTGTGCTAATACACTTTCAAATTTAAAGTCTAATGATTTTTCTAATGTTCTTGAGCCATTAACATAAAGTTATATCATGAAAAACATTTTAAGATATGTTTTTAAAACAACACAAATGATTCTGACTGGGCTTAAATTTTATATTGGCAAATTCTATATAAAAAGGATGGGAAATTCATATGAAATCAATACAAAAGTGACACATCTTGTGCTGATCACTTGTAAAACAGAAATGTATAGATTGATCATTAAGCATTAGCCATTTATTCAAAGAAGTAATACTGAAAGATCAAGAAAGGTTGTGACTAACAATAATGTTTGAAACACAGCAAAACTCATAAAAAATTATAATTTATGGAACGTACAAGTATAGATCCTGTTAGTTCTCTCTTTCACAAGAAATGGTACTCCTCAAAATCACTTTCCTGTACTGCCTCTGTCCTAAGTACACTAAAACCTGGCTCACAGGCTTTCGTGGTGAACTGCACATTTATGTTTTGCAAAGTAAAATGACAGTCAGTTCTATGGGACTGACTCTTTTAGGGTCATCTAGGGTAGTGATATATGGGTTTTTCTTTTCTCTTTTTTTTTTTAACACAAATCCCTGTGCTTTGAGACTTAAATCAGTTCTTACAATTGTCTCAGAGGCAATGCTAAAAATAAGGTCATAAGGAAAACAATGTTTCATAGGAATTGATTAGGGATTAAGGGCATTTAAAATTGAAGACTCCAGAAGATTTTAGCTTCTATAGATAGAAAGAATATTTACTTACATGTTTAAAGAGAGAAGAATCACTTTCTTTTTTGAAAGGATTATTTATTTCAGTCCCACTACTCCTGTGATGTACTGAATGCTTGGCATTGTTATAGAAAATCAATTGAATTCAATCTGTGGAAGCTGTGTTATACGCATAGAAACCTGACAGTTGCATAAATCAGTATTTTTGTGAAAAAAATCAACCCAAACAAAATGACATATATTTGTTTGCTTTCTTTAGCTAGATGCAATTGCTACTTTATTTTCCTTTAGAAGGGAGTACATTGCAAACTGACTTTGACCAGCTTACTAAAGTTGAACAGTGGAGGTTATCTCTTTATAAAAATCTGATTAAGAAAATTGTTTTTAAAGCTTTTGCATCTGTAAAATTTCCTTCTTCACAGAACAAGAAAGGTGCAAGTTTTGTATATCTCTAGAAAAATATGACCTTTTTAAAAGAACAAATTCAAGCATTTAATGAAGATTTTGCAAACATCAATAGATAATACACAACAAAAATAAATAACGATTACTTTTGACACTCTTGTCCAGAATTATAGCTGAGAGTCAGGTTTAATTTTGATATTGTTTAGTGTCAAATGGATTTTGAAATTCAAAATTGAACTTCAATCATTATATTTTTCTTGATGTTTTACATACATAAACATTCAAAAGTTGCACTAAATCATTTCTGACTGTTACAAATTTAGTTCAACCCATGCATGGCTTGGAAATTTCTGCCTCCTCTTTACATCAGTATTGTTGAACCATTGTCTAACCCATCAGATCATCCGCCATAGGTTTGCTTTGCTTTATTTGGTATTGTTTTGCTTTTAACACAAATTCGTGTGCCTGTCACAGGTGTAAATTATATTGCTTGTACCTGTGCTCCAAAGATTTGAATTGTTAAGTAGCTTCCCTGCTAGTTTTTATGTTCACTAAAGATTGGGATCCACAATTCTGTATATTTACATGAACTGCTGTCCAACTTCTCTTCAGTCTCTCTGCATCTTACCCACTTTTCAAGGAGAACTTCAGTCCCGATACCCCACGGAATAGCTTCTGGCAATCTTACCCAATAGTGCTTCCTTCCTTCAACTGTTATAATTTATAATTTACATCTATGTGTTCTACATTCCCCTAAATAAGATATATTATCTTGAAAGACTGGTTATTTGCATAGAAGGTAGATAATAAGCATTTTTAAGTGTACTGCTTAACGAAATTTGACATGTTTATATACTCAAGACACTGAACATATGCATCACCCCCAAAAGTTTCCTTTTACCTCTTTGTAATTCCTCCCTCTTTCTCTCTCTTCTACATTCATAGGCAATCACTGATCTTCTTAATTAGCTGAAGAGGCTAATTAAGAAATAAGATTATTTCTAATCTTAGCTCTGTTTTCACCTTTTTTGATAATTTTTTGTAGTATATGTTATGAAATTATTGACTAAATTTATCTATACTTTTTATAAATTTTATGTATTTATAGTTGGTTTTTAAATGCAGATATTTTAGAGCCCTCCAAATAACTATTTACTAGATTTTTAAAGAAATAGGGAGTAAAAACAAAACATTATCCAAATACAATTATCTTCTATTTTTCAAATTAACTTTTAAGAAGGTAGATATTATGCTTTGGAAGGCAGTGATACATTTTATATTTTAGATGCATTTCTATAATGACAGAACAATATGAATGATATTTTATAGATGAAATTATTAAATGGGTATAATATTTCCAACTTAGCTAGTAGTCATAATGATTTAGGAAATGGACATTGTTACTACTCACCATCAAGCAACATTGAAAATAACAAAGGCATATCATTACTAGACACCATCAAGCAGCCTTGAAAATAATATTTGCATTGATGAAAAAAACCAGAATAGTAGAACTTTCCTTAAGAATATAAACTTCATGAAAACAAGGGCTTTGTTTACTTCATTCACCATCATGTACATATATCTGCCATATAACAGACATTAAGCTCTTATTTATGGAATAAATTACTGTATATCCTTTTTAATAAGAATATATGAGTAATTAAATAAATACATAAAAACAACTAAAAAAACCTGATTTGTTTAATTCTATTGAAAATGGGAAATATTAATTATTAAACTAAAGAACCAGGCTAACCCGGAAGTCTATTTTCTTTTTTTCTCATTGTTAGGGAAATAAAATTGAGTTTTTATATTTTCTAATGTTTAAAAAGCTTTTACAAAATAATAAAATGAGAAAATGACCTAGGTTAATTTCTTTATAATGTTTATCATGAACTAAAATAATCTTATTTATATATTTTCCCGAATTGTTTTTGTTCCCCTTAGCATGTCTCTCCATGAAAGAAGGAAATGTATGTTTTCTTCTAAACCTAGAAGCATCTTCATATGTAACATGCACAGTGTGTATGATTGAATGTCCTTTAACAAAAGAGTATTGTTTAATTTTCTTCTGTAAATCCCAGAGCCTTTAAGTGAGAGTAACACATATTATGTTCTTAATTAGTTTCATTGAGGAATGAATTAAAGAGCAGCAAGTGAGGAAAATTCTTTATGTAGCTCTAAAACATTAAGAAAACTAAAAATGTACTTAAAATTACAAAAGCATAGATTATGGCTATTGCACAGTGTTAGACAACTGTGCAAATCGGATGAGGACTAGTCAGCAACTATTCTGAATTATTAATAAGAAGTAGCAATTATATTAAGATTGCTAAGTATTGTTATGAGAAAACTTGTGACAACTTTATGTCTATACCCAACGAACTTATTGGAAGTCTGACTTAGCTCAGGCTTTGAGATAATTAATATGTATAAAGTCATTGAAATTACCCTATCTGTATGCCATTCTAGAGGCCATATCCTGCTCCAATTTATAAGAAAGTGCCAAGTTAACAACAAACACTTTTAAAACAAGTAAAAGAGAACTAAAGAAAGCTCACCTATAGATCAACTCCCACCATATACTTTTTAATACATATGGAGGTATTACACATTATTGGGAATATCAGGAAATCAGAAATTAAATTATTTACAGATTATGCATGTTTGATGTAATTAATATGCACAAGGAATTATCCAGTGTTTTCTTGGTCAAATGTCATTCTAAAACCTAGCTACACTATAGTCTCCTGACTGGAAAAAATGGCAAGTCAACAAAAATTACATTGAAGAAAAGTAAAGTTATACCTGTTCAAATATGTAATAATTGAGGTATTATGTTTTAGAGAATATTCCTAAATGGGAAATTCAATTATTTCAATATAATGCAAGACCTGCTATTTAAAATTGATCCTTCTTCAAGAAAATACATAATTTAAATGTAATTCTAAAATAAACTTGATGAAGATACAGTACATACTGTATGAAAGTATCACAATTGAAAGTAATCTCTCCTGTTAGTTTTGAAGCATTTCATCTTTTTGTTTACCATAAAAATCTGCTTTAAAATAATTTTTAAAAACAAATTATTAAATAAGAGTCAGTACTATAAAATAGTCTCATTTTAATTTGCCTTTGTTAGCATCAATTGATGTGATGTGGGAGTTAAGATATAAGACTCTAGAGACAAGGAATTTTGGTTTGAATCCAAGCTCACTCACCTCTGGCTGTGCGACTCTGTGAGTTCTTCAGCTTTTCTGTGTTTTAGAATCATGAACTGTAAAGTCATGAAAGAAATAGACTTTCCTCAAAGTTCCTGAGAGGATTAAAATATTACTGCATATTGAGAACTTAGTCCACTATCTGGCACATAATAAAAATTGTAATTAATCATGTTTATTACTATGACACTTAGGAAATGAGACCAGGGCTACAATTTAGCTTTGTATAAAGTCAAACAGGGTAACAAGAAGTCGTAATCTTTTGCTGTCTATCTAAGAAATTTCTTTCAGTGGAAATTAGGATGTATTAGAATTAGAAATCCTTGGGCATAGTGACTTGATGCTATATTTATATCAACTGTCTTAAGGAAAATTAGGGAGGCAATAGCAGGTTAATTTTTGTTTCTAATAAACAAATATGTCTTCAAGGTTTAAATTTTCAAATCCCTTTTAATTTATTTTGTGTTTAACTCACATTTTACATTTATTAATACAATTACTGGAAACTTTGTGGTAAATGCTATTTGATTGTGACTCAAACACTTCACTTTCCATAGATGCCCAGTAATGCTAAGACCCCAAAATATATTTCAAATAAGGAAAAAATTGCATCAGGTTAAGGAAGAAATATTTACATTTTTTTTTCTTTTTGGTAATTTTAGCCTTTAAATAATTCCCCATCTGCTTTTATGTTGCAGAATA
>PVIY010011169.1:0-18471 GCA_004026745.1 Myrmecophaga tridactyla | reverse complement strand
GTTAATCACAAAATGGACAAAGACTTTTTTCTCCTTTAGGCATAACTAAATGCAATTTTTACCTTTTTAATGTTCATCTGAGAATGCCATGACTCCTTGAAACTGTGCCTGCAAAGCATCAGTTCACCAATCATTAGCCTCTGTGAGTGACACTCCACAGGCCTGCAGTTCATGAGGCATAAAGGTTAATCTTCGACCCTTAGGTAAATTTTGAAAATTTCCTTGATCTTTGGAAGCCATAGGGAGGACAAATAAAGTTCCAGCATGGAATTTTTGACTCAGTACAACCTTATGATAAGTGGACTGAATGTTGAGACATCTACTGAATAGAAACTAATGAGCATGGTCATATATGTGATACTGTGGGTAGAAAGATTCGACAATAATTATAAAATATAGTGATTTTAAGAATAATTCACACGCTTTCTTCTCTGTCTGCATTTGTGTCTCAATGCCTGCTTTTACATTTATCCTAGAACACCAACGTCATAAGAGTCTCAGGAACAAGCCATCAATTCAGTTAATGAGTTTAAGGAATGATTTTGCTTGAGCCACTATGTTTTTGTTCTTTTCTTTGTTAGAGAAGTTGTGGGTTTACAGAACAGTCATATATAAAATTCAGGGTTCCTGTATACTAGCCTGTTATTAACCTTGCATTGGAGTGGAACATTTTTTTATGATCGATGAATGCACATTTGTATAATTGTGCTGTTAACCATATCTCTGGCTTATTTTAAGGTTTATTGTTAGTGTGGCACGGTTCCATGGATTTTTTAAAAAAAAATTTATTGGTATTCTGTTCCCATATATTCAACCAAACATTTTCCCTTTTATCCACATTCAGATATGTATTTCAGTGTTTTTAATTATGTTTACAATGCTGTGCTGCAATCACCGCCATCCATTACCAAAATATTAAAATTGCTCCAAATAGGAAGTGTAAACTTTTTTTTTTTTCCATGGGCAGGCACTGGGAATTGAACCCAGGTCTCTGGCATGGCAGGTGAGAACGGTGCCTGCTGAGCTACCGTGGCCCACCCAGGAACTGTGTACATTTTAAATCTTAACTTCCCATTCCCTATCCACACCCCATCCTCTGGTAACCTATATTCTAGATTCTGACTCTATAACTGCTTATTTTTGCTGTATTTAAAGGTATTTTGTGTAAAAAAGGAAGAAAAAGTCATTAAAAAAACAACAAATTAAACAATATTCCCTATTACAACTTATTGAGTCTTATATGTGCATTGGCCTTAAATTTCTTTTTAAAATAAAAATGATGAATAATAGTGATCTCTGAAAAATTAAAAATTTCATCACTTAGTGGTTTCTTTAATTCTCTCCACAAAAGCTTAAAGCTTTTGACTGTTTTTCTAGCACCACTTTTCAATGCTAACCAGCACAAGGATCGAAAATTTGAATCAAATTTTCTCAATCTTTTTTTGTGTACATTTCCCCTAAAATATATAAATAGCAGTTTTGTATGGATTTTAGTAAAGTCTATATTCATTTTTAATGCAGAAATTAAATATAAGTAAATTTTACCTGATGCCAAATCACACAACATGGGAAGATGTATCTGAAACAGATTTGAAGAATATGACTTAATTCAATATAGGTCTTTTAACATACATGTGATTTTGCAGGGCTCTGGGTGAACTTCAAAGAGAAAGGGTTTATCTGCAAGATCAGGTAGAAGAACTTTTCCTTAATGTCAATAAATTTGGGAGACAATATCACTTTTAAATATGTCATCCAATCAAGAGTAGCAAATGACATCCTTAATATGTGGACTTTCATTAAAGTTACTGCTACTTTTAGCACATCTAGCTATTCTCTCCAGGGTGGTTTCATCAGAGGTTTATCTGTTGTTGGTTAGTGAGTCTTTCAGGCAACTCTAAATCATAGAGTGATATATTTAAGATATTATATATATTCTATGTAAATATATTTTGATAAAAAAGTTTTTCTGAAGAGGAATCTAGATCCTTTTCTGGTCTAATTAATGACAAGGTATTAATTATTTGCTTTACAATATGTATATAACACTAATTTCTTTGTACTTACTTCATAGGCATATTGAAGAGTCTTCCAGTTAGAGAAAAATCTTGTTGAAAAGAATCATGATGCTACCCTTGACCTAGGACACTGATCTAACCATCTTTTCAATTCTATGACCAATAGTTTCATTGAGAAATTAAAATACCAAGCACAATTCAATCTCATTTCCTGCAAATATTCACTTGACAAATTCATACAAAGACCAATTATAGAAAGTAATACTTCAGTACCTTTCAGTTTTCTCTAAAATCCTCTGTAATTGTTTTCAAAACAGAACATTGTTTATGTATATGTAGAATGTATCTACTTTCCATATTTACATGATTTATTTAATGTGGGTGTGTGTCAGAAGGAGAGAAGCCTAAAGAGATGTCAGCCCACTCCAACACAGGTGTAGGACTTGCCAAAAGTTGTCTTTAGTGAATTCTTACATAGGATCAGAACAATAGATGAAGATATGTTCCAGCAGTCCCCTTATCTAGAAAAAAGATTAAGTTTCATCCCGCCAGGCTGAAACACTGGTCCTGAACACAGGTTGAATTTGTAGATCCCAGGGAAAGGGACTGTCCCCTACACAGTGGGCTTCAAGAATGTTCCAAAACATATATTTGAAAAGGGAAAAGGAAAGCATATCAAAGAATAAATATTCTAAATTGGAGTTCAGTGGTAGTGAATGGATTATTCTTTTTCTCATGACAACAATCCACACTCTCACAACTGTCTGGAATAATATGGGTTATCAGCATGTGAAATGTAAATAAACTGGAAAGATTTGTAAAATATTTTTTATCAAAGAGAAATATTTTATCAAAGAGACATTCCATCATTAGTCTCTTGAGGTCTCCTGACTTCATGGTCACAATAAATGTTGTCTTCAGCTCATCAGCCTGTGCTTTTAAGTTCTAGCCAATAATCATGGAAATTAAGAACTATAGAGCATTCCAAATATAGGAACAAACCACTGATTTCCTGTACCCCACACTAACTTCTCTCCCAATAAATTTGCTCAATTTCCTGACTCAGAATGCAACCAGTCATTTTGGCTCCTTCTATGCAGTTTGATTGAGTCTCTTACCGTGACCTTTGAGTTTTTCCTCATTTTAATCCTTGACTCTTTTAGTGCTTATTTATTCCCAACTGCTGTGGTGATAATTCAGACCCTCATTATTTCTCACACAAATAACCATTATATCTGGAGGTGCCAAGGTAGTTCAGTGGTAGAATTCCCACCTGCCATGTGGGAGACCCGTGTTCAATTCCCAGTCTGTGCATTTCCCAAAAAACAAACAAGCAAGACAAACAAAAAGCAAACAAACAAAAATTCAACAGAAAGGTGTTGCAATAACAGCATACTCACATGGAAAAATAGTGAAATGTGACCCCGCCATACAGCATACAAAAATTAAAAAAAACAATAATACGATATCTGTTTAGCTGATTTTCCAGGATATAGTCTTCGAGCACAAATCCTTTCCTTAAACCTATAGCAGAATGTTCTTTCTATAATATGAGTTCAATCATGCATACTTTATTGTAGATTATTAAAATTATATAACTGTTGAAATTATTTTATCATGATGAGCAACAAGGAATAAATTTTCATAAAAGTATAGATTTTAGGAGACTATTCGAGCAGGTATTATAGAAAAAATATGATTGTACCCTATTTTAAACATCTTCGACTCAATTTTGGGTAGTTGGACTAAGTAATCTCACTAAGAATTTAATTATGGAGATAAGGAGATATGAGCTGGGAAAGGAGCGTATTAAATTTCTTAGCTTACATGAATTAATTAAGCCAATGGAGTGGATGAGATCACACAGAAAAAATATACAATAAGTTTAGACATGAACAGAGATGAAATATTAAGGCCATTTACAGCAGGCATCAACAACTCTACACCAATATCCATCATCACCTTCCTCTTCCCAGTAGTAGAATTGTATCACCCTGAGTTTTATCAGAGTACATGTGTACTCAGACAAGGACAACATTTCTCATTCTCCCTTACAGTTGGGGTTGCTCATGTAAGTAAATGATGGCCAATCAAGTGTTTATAGAAGGAATGTATGCTTTTCCTTTTATATTCCCTTTCTCCCTTTCTCATTATCTCATACACACACACACACACACAAATGATGTCATACAATATGAGCCACCCAGATAGAGCATATTTTTAAAGTAAAAATAACATTTTAGAAATAACACCACAGAAGTAAGAAAATTATAGGAAGTATGTTGTTCTAGGTTTGTTGATATGAAAGGTGATTTCTTCGTTCTTCTGTCCCCTTGATTTCATAAGCTGTATGGACTGCATTGACCACATATATTGGATGAATCACTATGATGAATTTGGAAGGCATCAGGCAGCTATAACCACTCACTCATATCCATGTATTTTATAACCATTGCATTATTTCCACTTTATTAATAAACTGAGGTGAAATCATGTTTAGATTGAGGTCAACTAGTCATTCTTCCAATTTCTTGAACCCAGAGCAAGTTTCTGTGATTTGGTCTAGCTTAGCATCTTTTGTTTGAGTGAATCATTGTCATCATTTGGAGATGCTCCAGTCTGGATAAGCATTTTTATATGCTGAGAGTTAAGAGGAAATGAGACAGAGTTAGAGGGAAATTTCTGAAAATAGAGTGAGGTCATGGGGATTATCAATCAAAGAACAGGAATTTCATAAGCTTGCCTTCCTCCACAGGATATTTAAGGAAAATAAAAGGGCTTCTTGGATGAATTACCTGGGAGGATAAAAAGTTGTTTTCAAAATGATTGCTTATGTTCTTTTGAACTCTAGCATAATCAATGGAATGTATTTCCTCAAATTGTGTGTGTTTGTTTTCATTTTGCATTAATGTTGTTTTAATTTTACAATTTCAAGATATCCATGTTCCCTCCTTCCAAAATTCCTTTTATGATCATTGCAAGCTCTGCATTTGTGTAAATATTTACAGGGGACACCAGTGAAGTACAGACGTATAAAGGGAGCTAGAAGAATCCATGCTTCCTTCACATTTAAGAGTGGTTTGTTGAAGCCCACATACTGTTATTGATCAAGTTTTTAGCATCACATAAACATTGTGATTAATACAATTTCTGTCAAATGAATTTTGGTACGTTGATAAGCAATTGACATGATAAATATTTTTATGTAAACTCAAGTATTTCATTTCTCAATACAGTTTATTTTTCTCCTTGAAATAATTTGGCAATCCATTACTTAGAAGCAGAGAAAGTATGTTTTTGGCATGTGCATCTTAAATTATCCTTGGTTAATTGGTTGGATCCTAATTGATAAAGCTTTTAAAATTGACAGCACAACCACATTAAATGCCAGTTAACACAATGTCAATTAACATAAATTCTAAAAATATTTTACATATTTAGAATAAAGTAACATGCACATTTAATAATCACTTGTTGAAAGGTATTCGTCCAGTTCACTTAGGTAAAAAGGTGTCTTTGACCAAAAGACCACCTCTCCTGTTGGGCCACCCTCTGGTGGTTTTTTAGATTTACTATCTAAAAAATAGGAAATCTAAAAAACCACACTCTCATGCCTTTCCTTTACTTCCAGGTATCCAGTGCAGAACTCACCTGTATTTGTTTTGTCATTATTCAGCTCAAGGCACAAATACTAGTGAGCCATTCACTTCTATCAATAAATTTCCCTTTCCATATGTTTTTTTGAATGTCTGTTTCAGCTCATTCTCTTCTTCCAGCATCATTGTGTAAGGAAAATAATCAAAATTACATAAATATCATCATTCCATTTCCTGTGTATTAATGTATTGTCACATTTTAATTCAAACACTGACTCAAACATTCCATCATTGCTCCAAAAATATCACCTCTGAATTCAAAATCTAACTTCCTAAATATCACCTGTAACATCTTCTGTCATTTGTTTTTCTTGCAAAGGGCACTGAATCCAATGTAAATGACAGCCAAGTTCAAACTAAAATCCAGTGCTATATGCTCAAAAGTCAAATAAAATAGATCTCCCATGGATGAAAAATTGACATCGTAGATGGTTTGATTAGGATTCAAGCAGGAGCTAACCCACATTTTAGTTACATGACTTTGATCAAATTAGTTAAACCAAATCTCAGTTTTCTCATCTGTTAAGCAAATCTAATGTAATAGAACCTAGAAAGCTAATATTTATCTTCAACTAGGTTTTTAAACTAAATTAAGAATCATTGTATTATACTATAGAAAGTTTTTATTGCTTGTTAACTGATGAATTTGAGCATGAGTAGAAAAATATAATGGATGCATATTGTGCAATTTGAGCCTGAATACCTCATCATAAGAAATTGGCTAATAGGTCTTTGATTGGTAACAAATAGGTCAAGTCTTCAAAGAGATCTTTCCTGAAAACTCTAAACTTTAGAATTTCTATGTCTTCTTCTTGCCACCCATCATATTCGCTACGTCTCACATCCTCCTTTTCTGATTCCTTTGGAACACTAATCTCTATCTGCAGGCATCTTCTTCCTTTGTTTGCCACATGACCATCTTCTGTTTCTCCCACCTCTTGAGGAGAGCAGAGCACAGAGTGGTTTCTCAGTACATATTTGGTGAATCAATAAATCTTTTGTGTCCTCTTGGGGAATCCAATTTTGTTCTCATATTTATGAATTGAGCCAGATTATACCTGAACTTCACAAATATCTGGTTATTCACTTAATATGGATTTTTGTAGCACAGAATGGAAAGGCTTTAAAAGGTACTTTTAACAAACCATTTCTGCAATAGTACATGGTTCACACAAGAAATTGAATGTAATCTTGTCTTTTGTGGCCTGCCACAATTTGCATAAGGTTCACCATTTTTTTGTGTTCTTTTGATTTACATTATTTTTTGTCTTTATGGCCCTAATAAAAGCTACTAAGCATAATTTTAGGGTAGAAATTCATAATGCTTTGCAATGATTTTCAGAAATTGCATTCTGAAAATCCCTACTTGGATAAATGTTGGAGTGAATAAATAGCACATTTTCAACAGAGTAACTTTTCGTTAGGTTTATTTGAGACTACTTGTAGAGTTCAGATGGATACAAGCATTTTATTAGTGAAGTAATCATCATTTTAAATGCCTTAATGGTTACAAATCCTAAAATGTGTTGCATCACAAATGAGTCTATATTAATATTTTATTCAATTCCATTAAAACTAATTATAGTTCATTTTAATATACCAAGCAATTATTCTTCTTCCTTGCTTTTCCTATGTTTTGTCTATGTAGCTCAGTGAGTACCTCTTGGCATCCCCTTAGTTATTTCTTAGCTACTTTATAAATACTTAGATTTCTTAATCTTTCCTAATAAGGCAATATATCTTATTTCTTCCTTATGTTTATTTCTCTAATCTCCATGAACTCCATCTTTTTTTTTTCCTACAAATTGTTTTCAGGAACAAAGGCATGTATCAAGAAGGCCTATTAATTTATTCTCTACTAAATGCAAGGTCTTTTTCTTTGCAGTTTGGATTATGATGTGATTTTTTCGTTTCAATTCTCCTCCCATAAGTGAGCACTTAAATAGTGACCCTATAACTAGAAGATTCGAGACATATTAAATTTCTAGATTTTTATTTAATGAACCTGGTCATATTTTTCATCTAACATCCTGTGCTTAAAGAATGGTACTAAGTACTTAATATTTTTAAATGTTCACTCTTTGCTATCAATAGCCCAGTATAAGAGAATATCCACTGTGCTTTAAGGGTAGCTATATGCTATTAAGCTTAAAAAGATAGATGAGACAAGAGATTGCACAAAAATACGCTAAATTGGCAATAATAATTAGACTGGTAAACATGAAAGGAATTTGAATGATAATAAAGAATGCCCCTGAAGGTTTGTGTTATGCATATGTTCTAACAAAGCTACAAAAAACACCTTTAATTACCATCTTTTTCATTTTTTCCAGGATAAAGAAAAAATGGTGGGAAAAACCCATACTCAGAAAATTAGATGCAAAATATAAAATCAAATAGAAGCAAGTATTCAATAATAAATCTTGGCCAAGTATGATTTTCTTTGAAAGGCAAGGAAGTTAAACCTTTCCTTTCATGTTTACCTGTCTGATTATTATTGCTAATTTGACATATTTTTGGCAATCTCTTCTTTCATCTATCTTTCCAGGTTTAATAGCATATAGCTATCCTTACAGCACAATGGTTTTATATTTCTCAACTTTTTTAATAATCAATTTTGTTCAGTTTAGTTTTCATTTTTTCCTTGATCAGTGTACTAAAGGCCTGTGTACCATATTAACACTTTGAAAGAACCAGTTATTTATTAAAAATTTTCTCTAGTGCTGCTTTTGTCCACTATTTCATTGATTTTAATATTTTGTCTTAATGTTCCCTTCATTTGTATTTTTAAAGTTGTTGTTTTTTGCATTTTTCCCCAAATCATTGAGTTAAATGCTAATCTTTCTCGCTTAATTAATTTGCTTGTAACTTCTTTTGTTTCCTGATAAATGCATTTAAGGCTATTAAATGTCTTTTATGTGCTACTTTCATTGCATCTCAAGAAATTTTTATTTATTGTACTATTCTCTCTGCCCACTATAATCAAGTATTACATAATTTATTGCAGAATTTCCTTTTTAACACAATTCTTATTTAGCAATATATTATTTAGTTCCCAACAGGTAAGGAGGTGTTTAACTCTCCTTTGTTAATTTCTATTAGGTATTATTTTTTTATGGCAAGCAAAACTATTCTGATGTCATTAATCTTTTGGAATTAATTGAGACAACTTTTGTTGCTTAACAAAAGGTCTATTTTTAATCACTCTGCATGTGGTCAAAAATAATTTGTGTTCTCTGCTGGGATCAGAGAAGGAAACAGCCTAACTTCATGTTTCATAACTCATTTACTTTTTCTTCCTTTTAGGAGAATTATTTGATATATGGTTAAAACTGACTAATTTGTTGCACAGCTTTATTCATCCTGCCATTTATCACATATACTTGTATGTATGTTATGATATTTTTCATACCTAATATTTCAATTTTTTAAAAATATCTTGTTCCTATTTCACATTGTAAATATTTTCCATTTCTTTAATTATACAGATAATGTGTATTTTTCTTGATTTGTTTGCAACATTGTTTTCTTGCAGTTGTTGCATTTTGTTCAGAATGTTGTCTTATTTTTAACTCATCTAGTGTCTGGTATTTCAGGGATGACCAGTGAGTTCACCCCCTACATGTGTCTTCAATGGTAACTCAGAGGAAGAGCGCAAAAACTCAAGCACTGTTGACTATCCATTGGATTTGACTTCACCAGATAATTCAGTCCAGAAATTTATCCTATTCAAATTTGGCAGCTTGAAGAAGGGGCAATTTCCATGATTTGTAATCCATCAACCCCTGGGAGACAGGTGTTGGTAGACAGAGAGAGAAGTCTAAACTTGAGTACCATCCATTCACATTAGTTTCATCAAATGTTCAGTTAGGCTGCTTTCCTTACCTGATGTAATCTCATTGAGACTGAGTGCTTGGTTGTACAAAGATGGGTAATAATTGCTCCAGAGCAATGAGGGTAGAGGTAGAAGCAGATCTTAAAATCTTCCCTCTGTTCTATGCTCCCTATAAAATCTCCAATAGTACTTGGTCCCAGGCTCTATCTCCAAAAACAAACACGCAAAGTACCATGGCAGTTCACCTTAGCTTTTTGGCTCTCCAAATGTTTCTCACAGCTTTTCAGTTAGCTCCTATGATCCAAATTTCTCTCTTGTCTTTGTAGTTTCTAGAGGGTTGACAGGGATAGGAGAAGCCAGGTGCCATGCTGCTTCCCCATCTCAACAGGACATGGGAAGCTGAATTTTGTCTTGAATACTAAAAGAAGTTTCAAAATATTTTAAATTAAGAGTGATAAATTCAGATTGACATTTCAGGAATATCCTCTAGAGGCTATTTGCTGTTTATATTAGATAGAGGAGGGAGTGTGGACACTTAAGACGGGAAAACTGATTTGATCATGGTTTTGATGTATTAGAAAACAAATCAGTCTTAGAAATTGGAAGAGTTGGGAGATTTGTACTAAACTTATCTGAGAGACTAACTATGACTATATAAGTTTAAGAGAAGGAGAGAGGGAAGACTCTGGGTGTCATCAAATTCTCTGCCTCAAAAAAGAGGCTGGTAAAATTTTCCAAAATTATCAAAAATGAAAAGGACATACAAATTTCCAGAAGCTAAGGAATAGCAGTAAAATTATTGTGCATTTTGACCAGATATGCTTAAATACTTGTCAGAAATCAAAGTGTAATGTGTACTATGCAGTAATATAGTATAGGAAAGAGATTAAGAAGTGGTTGTTGAAGCTAAAGTTCTTCCAGAATAGCTTGTGCATGTAGGATGTTATATGTACCAGAATTAAAAAACAACACAACAGCTCCAAATTTTCTCAAACATAAGAATCTCAAGTACATTAAAAAAACAAGTTAAGCCATGGACTATAGTTAACAACACAATTATAAAAATGTCCTCTCATCAATTGTAGCAGATATTCCACTACCAATGCAAGGGTTTAATAGTAGGAAGGTATATGGGAATACTAAATTTATTTCATGAATGTTCTGTAACATATAATTTCTCTAATAAAGAAAAACTAAACAACAACAACAAAAGCAAGCAAGCAAGCCAGAAAGAAAGAAAGGGGAAAACACAAAGAAAAAAGAAGTGATCCTGATGTGCAACCAGGTCTTGGAACTACTGGAGCAGTGGACAAAACAGCATACACTGGTGCTAGGATTCATCTCTACCTACGTGAGGATTCTGAGCACCCAGGATATAATATTCCTCCACTAGATTTCATGCAATGAAAGAATTGAAAAGTAGACATTGAAAAAAATAGTGTGTTCACAAGATCAAAAAGTATTATCTGGGGAATTGAGAGTCTCTTGTGTGGTTTTCAGATTTTTCTGTTTGTGCTGTTTGGTGATTGTTATTTGTTTGGGGAGAATGGTGATAGTTACAAGCTTTGAGTCAGTGAGTTGGAGGAATAGACAATGTGGTTAGAAGGATTTCCCTATTTTCCAGTGGTCTTGTTTACGTGAAGTGATGTCTGGGTACCTGTATAAAAACTAAGTTGATATATTTTATAAATTACTCATCATGTATTCCGTTGTTTTGCATTACTCCATCTTAGTTGTTGTGCTGGTTTGAAATGATGTACGTACACTAGAAAAGCCATGTTTTAATCTTAATCCCATTTTGTAAAGGCAGCCGTTTCTTCTAAACTCTGCTCGATATTGTATGTTTGAAGCTGTAATCAGATCATCTCCCTGGAGATGTGATATAATCGAGAGTGGTTGTTAAACTGGATTAGGTGATGACATTCTCCACCCATTTGGGCAAGTCTTGATTAGTTTCTGAAATCCTATAAAAGAGGAAACATTTTGGAGAATGAGAGATTCAGAGAAAGCAGAGCAGAATGACATAGCCACGAGAAGCAGAGTCCCTCAGCCAGCGACCTTTGGAGATGAAAAAGGAAAATGCCTCCCGGGGAGCTTCATGAAACAGGAAGCCAGGAGAAGAAGCTAGCAGATGATGCTGTGTTTACCATGTGCCCTTCCAGATGAGAGAAAAATTCTGACTGTGTTCACCGTGTGCCCTTCCACTTGAGAGAGAAAATCTGAACTTCATCAGCCTTCTTGAACCAAGGTATCTTTTCCTGGATGCCTTTGGTTGGACATTTCTATAGACTTGTTTTAATTTGGACATTTTCTTGGCCTTACAACTGTAAACTAGCAACTTATTAAATTCCCTTTTTTAAAAGACATTCAGTTTCTGGTATATTGCATTCCAGCAGCTAGCAAACTAGAACAGTTGTTAATTTGTGACTTTTGTCTTTTTCTAATTTGCTGTTATTAATTTAGAGGGAAATTAGGAGCGGCTATCAGTGGACTTTTAAACATATGCCATTTTAATGAAAAACCTACATACTGATTTGGATTACCATGTTAGTCCCTCATCATAATATTCACTTTAAACATTTTAACAGTTTAGAGTTTCTTTCACTCCCACCCGCCATTTTTAACAAAACATCCTTGTTTTCCAGGCATTTAAAATATAATCCAGCAAGGAAAGAAGATTTTCTAATTTTCTTGGAATGAAAGTTATGCGTCTTGCTTGCTTACATTCATTTCAGTTTGAGCCAAGTACTTTGTTATCTTGTGTTTTGTCAACAAGGTCTTCTCCACTTTCAAATTACCTACTTTTCTTGCATTTTTCATGTTAATGTCAGATTTTTTTAATGAGTTGAGAATTTAAGCCTTTTTTTGAGTCATTATTTTTACACACCTTGTGATTTATTGAGTGTTCTATATTACTTGGTGAAACTGACTGGAAGATTTAGGATTAAAAACCTGTCTTGTTGGGTTTTGCCCTGTAAACTTAACGGATGCTATATTTTACTTTGTTTCCCTTTCTTCATTTAAGAGTGTGATAATTCATTTCTTTAATAATACTCAAGCTGTAGGAAAATCAAGTGTTTTAAGAAATATATATGAATTTTTAGCTTAAACTTTACAGTTTAGAATAGTTCATTTTTTAACAACCTATTACAAGTATCATTAAGTTCAGAGTTTTGAAAGACATTTACTTTCCTTCTTAAATTCTTGATTTTTGCATTTACTTTTCATGCAATGTACTACAGAATAGTAATTTTCAGCTTTTAAAATATAATTAGAATGAAAATTTATTGTAACAACAGACTAAACATTTTTGTATGCATAGTCACATTTCATTCTAAAAGTGACTAATTGATATTATCATCCATTTCTACAAATGTAGAAAACAAAGCACAGGTTGCTTGTATCACATACCCATGATAATATAGATAATAGGTTCCCTTTGTTCTAATAAACAAGTA
The DNA here is from genome assembly GCA_004026745.1 of Myrmecophaga tridactyla. Lineage (NCBI taxonomy): Eukaryota > Metazoa > Chordata > Mammalia > Pilosa > Myrmecophagidae > Myrmecophaga > Myrmecophaga tridactyla. Next base: position 5,504 of record PVIY010011169.1, on the reverse strand, counting down.
TGAAGAAATCCAATACATTATTAATAATACAAAACAGGTGCTTTGTTTAAAATGAGTGCATATGCTAAAAGTCATATCTGCTTATCCCCAATTTAATATTTTTTTTAAATCCTGTGCTTCACCATCCCTCATGAATAGGGATTAAACAGTATTTGTGCTATTATGCTTTACTGTGTACAGTCATATCTTCCCAGTATAGAACTTTGTGACATAATTGGTGATTTTATAAATTAAAAAGATGATAAAATTTCCAGCTTCCTGAAGAACTTTAAAAAATATTTTATATGACGAATATAGAGGATAATCTGGAATAAGAAAAATGGCATAGTCAACACTTTGAGGTAAAAATATGGCATATGTAACTGTAAACACAAAATCTCTTCAAATTATTCTACAAAGTTTCCTTTCTTTTCCTAATTCACTGGACAGTCAACATTTTTTATGAGATTTGGAATGATAGTAAAAAAATAAAGATCCACAAAATTCTAAAACACATGTTTCTTTTCTTTGAATGTGCTGTTTCTCTTCTCGCCTTAAAGATGCCTGAAAGCATTTTTTAGATGTCATTAGAAATATATCAAGTGCCTGAATTTAATGAAAGGTGTTTTAAAAGAGGAATCCATAATTATACAGTATTATGTTATGTTCATTGTTCTTTGCAACCTACTTTTCAATACATATACCTTTGAAAATATATTTCTATATTTTCACTTATATGAGTTTGATAATTGAATCTAAGTTAATTTTAAAAAGTATTGTCCTCTTTGACTCTAGAAGGAGCTGTGCAAAAATTCATAATGGTTTGTATTTGGAAATACATTAACACATCAACAAATGGGTTGTTTTACAACTCACTCCAATGTCAAATTTGCAATTAAATTCGTATTTCTAATTTCTAAAACTGAAGTACAACTCTAATTCTTAAGACAAATTAATCCTTCTCTTGTTTCCAACTATTTTGTCTGCATCTATAATTTTTCTTTATTCTGTTAATTTTAAAAATTCTATCAATTGATTTTCTAATGTTAAACACAATTAGCATTACTGTGATAAACTCCCCTTCATCATACAGTATTTATTTTTTTCTGCATTACTGCATTTGATTTGCTAATATTTTGTTAAGGATATTTGCACCCATTTTTATGAGGAAAATGAGTGTATAATTTTCTTTTTCCTGTAATAAATTTCTCAGGTCTCAGTATTCTCAACATACTAGGAAATGTTTTCTTCTCTGACTTCTAAAATCATTTCTGTAAGATTGGTAAGTTTGTCCTTAAATATTTGGAAAATTAACTAAAACATTCTGAGCTTGGAGTTTTTTTGTGAAAAATTTTTCATTGAAATTTCAGGGCTCTTGTGTCTGGAGTACAGAGAACAGGAGGGAGAATAGGAAGAAATGAAGTTAAAGAGGTAACATTTAAAGATCTTTTACTTTTACTCTAAGTAAATGGTTCATTATTTCACATATTGAGCAAGCCAGCAATATGATGTAAGTTAGGTCTAAAAAAAATCCCTCCCGTTGCTCTGTTAACATGGACAGGATGCAGGTATAAAGGCAGCGTATTCAGGCAGGAGGCTCTTCAGAAATTACAGGTGTGAATCAATAGTGACTTGGACTAGGCAAGCAGCATTGGAGGGGAGGAGTGATCAGTCTGGTTACGACTGAACCTCAGAGCAGTATGTTTTCCTGACAATTTAGATATGATGTGAAAAAAAGAGAGCCATCATAGACTTGTATAATATGAAATAGTTTTTTCTTAAAAATTCCCATAAATCTTTTTATATAAGAAGCATAATGACTTCCTTTATATATCTTTATTGTTTACGAAGAGCCTACAATTGTTTAATGTCTCTAGAATGGGTATGATTGAATTATAACAGCTCAGTTGAAGCCTAGAGTGCATGTGTTTCAGTTACATCTAGAAGGCTAAGACACAGAGACAAATTTAAATCCAGGTTGACTGACACCACACAGAGTGGTGGGTAGAGCTCTTTGTATAGACTTATGGCATCTAATGTTTAGACATTTGCTCTTTAACTCATATTTGTACCCATTCATATCTCTAATTTTAAAGCATTCAGGATGTTTTGAAAAATTCAAAACAAAAATTTTTGACATTAAATATAACTCTAAGTTACATATGCTTGTGGGAGAGAAAAGATGGAAGACAAGAAATCTGATTCTGTATATATTTGTTGACATAATATAAATGAAGTAGTAAAACTTAAAAACCATATACATTTGTATTCTTTCGAGTCAAGGAATAGCCTGTAGAAGACAACACAAACACATGACAGTCCTGAAGATTAAAATATTCTGAACGATGATGGTGAAAATTGGAAAGCAGTTCTTTCGGTCCTGATTTAGTAATGTAGGCAACTGTAAAAATCACCTAATCTCTTTTTTTAGACAGGAAGTTTGGCAGAAGCTTTCCCTCCCGACAACAAATTTGTCTCCTGGCAGTAGTGATTTGTAGCAGCTGCTGCAAATCAGTAATAATTTGGGATAGTTCCACTGCACAGGTGTGGAAAGCCTGGAATTTAAGAGGTTTACAAACTCTGCACTGCTCTTATCAGTAGTAAACAACCTATGTAACTTTTTTCTTAATAAGAATGACGGTTATTTCAGAATCTACAAGTTTATTATATTCAGGGTCAAGATTGTTGGTCAGATAAAAATGCTTGCAGATTCTAGCTATCCTTTTCTTTTCGTGAAGACTACAAGAAAGGTGAGAATTGGAATGGAGTTTTCTTTATCAAAACTTTCATAAATCTTGAAGAACAGTTGGAAAGTTAAAGGAATCTGCCACTTCTAATGGCTAATAGCTCTCATGTGGTCACTTTTTTGTGGGTTGTTTTATTCCTTGCCACTAGATCTCTATAAAGGGTAAGCGCAATGAACTTATTTTTTCCTTCTTTACACTAATAGCCTTACATACATGGCAAGACCAGTCAAAACAAATAGTTTGCTCTTACATATTTTTGCTGCAGCTGAAGGACATACCATTAGACCTTAATTTGTATGCAGCAGGCCCATGAGTTTATCACTTTTCTTACTGAATCTAAGTCTTTTCATAATCACAAATTACATTATCCTTTTAATCAGGTATGCAAATTATCAAGGTTACGGCGTTTACTTCCCCAAATTTATTTCTTCGGCACTTATATATCTCTGTCGCCTATTGAAGTTCTCAAGCTGACTATTATAAACTTTTCTTATCAAATCAATCTTGGAGTTCACATATTTAAAAACAATTGGACTGATCTTTCTTCTTGTGAAGCCTAATGTGGTGACATTCTGCAGCAGAGTATAGGAAACAAGGAAAATGATTGAACTTTTTGCCTATCTATAATGCTTATCTCTTTCTATCAGTTAGTATCAGGCACTAACTTGCTGAGATAATACATGAATTTGCTAGAATAATGTAAAGGAAAGCTTTTCTTGGGCTTATTTTACTTAGTCCTTGCATTGTAAAAAGTGATGATGTAAAAGCTAACATTTATTGGGTGCTTCCTATAGATTGAGTACTTAATAGACATTATTTCATTTAATGAATACAATACCCTATCTGTTCCAAAGTCAGAATTCAAACCCTGGCCACTTCTGTTCCAAAGATTTATGGCTATAGTTATTCCATTTCACTGTGTTCAAGTTTATGGCTCTGACACATGTACATGTGAAACAATGCAAGTATACCTTACATTTTTCTGACATGTGCTATAGTTAGAAAAAAACTCGCATAAATTATAAAGGTGGTTGAGCACTGTATTAATAGTAGCATTGGGATGGAGTTATACAATATGATCAATAGATAGCATAGTACATATGTATATGTATGTATACACATATTATACCTACCATTTATTTAGAAAAATAATAATTCAAGCCATGATTTTTGCACTGTTTCATAGAGAGCATAGCTAGAAATATCAAAAAAAAAAAAAAAACAAAGCAAAGCAAAACTGACTCACTCATGTGGATCTGATAGTAATCTTTTTTTTTTTTACTAGAATTTTGCCTGTGATCATGATGCAGCCAGCAGTTGTAATCCAGTAGAATTCCAGTTAGCTATTTGGCTACATGTTGATACCAGTTGATATTTGTAAATATTTTTTGTATTGTTGTAGTACTGCCATGAATTTTTCTTCCATGTGGCATTTAAATCATGTTCCCTTATGGTTATTGGCTCTGCCATCAGCAGTTCTCTCATCTTGTGAATCCACAATGTTCCCTTGTTGTGATAGGCAAAGCCACAGAATGGCTATAATTTCTGGACAGTCCACTTTAGCAGATTTCATAGTTAATGTTCGTGTTTAGTTCAAAATTTCTTTTTAGCTTTTATAATGCTGGCTAATAGTTAAAGCTGTACAAATTCCATATTCCATTGCCCCAAAATGGCTTTTGTAATGTTATTTTTCATATACATGAGGGACAGCAACATATGGAACTTACTTAAGAGAAAGGCATGCTCTTGGGTTATGTTTTCTTTTCTCAATTATACAATGAGAAAGACCCACCTGTTCTCCTTCAAAAGTATTAATCTTTCTTTGAAAGTGATCATTTTTACACTTTAACATTCTCCTTAAATTTAAATTATTTCAGTAATGTTACCATCTTTCTTAAGAAACACTAATTTTATTCAAGGGCTTTAGCTGTTAATGTCACATTTTAATTTATTCTTAGCAAATTAAATCCCAATTAAAAATCACAAGACTAGAGATGTCCTAGCTCCTAAGCTAAACCAAATGGATGACTATGGGAAAATCCACTAACTTCTCTCGCTTGTAATTGTCTCAATTGTGGAGCTGTGAGGAAATTCAAATGAGATAATATATTGAAGGGAAGGTTATAGAGTACGCCATCAAATTTTAATGCACTAATCCAAGGTAAGGCAACGGCACTATCATCATCACCTCCCATACCACACGTACCTGATTAATTTACTTTATCTACTCTTGAAAGCACTTTTCATTTACCTCCTTACTAATGAGACAACTTTTTTATTTACTTGAATATATATATGAACTGGAATGGAGTGTCTGCAAATTGTTAACATTATAATCTTTTCCTTAAACATAACTAATTTTTCCCCCAATGAAAAGATAAATCAGCTTAGGCAAATTACTTGCTCTTCCTAACATCAGTTTCCTCATGTAAAATGGAAATAATTATACTAAATTATAAGTGTTAGAACCTAAATGAAATGAAATCAGGTTTGTAGAATGTAACATATTTCTGGTATACAACAGGCTAGTATTGTGCCTAAGTTATGGCTATGGTTCAATAAATACACCCAGGTTTTTTTTCTGAGTCCCAAAATATTGATCAATCACAGAGACTGTGAAAGACCGTGGTTTATACATAGGTTTAAAACTTCTCAGGCTTGGGCCTCAATGACCTTCTTGAATCTGTTGATTGACAGTTGTCATCAGATTTGGTTTTTCATTATTATTTTTATGAATTTTTCCTATCCTCCTTCTTTGGGGACTCCAGTTTCATATAT
>PVIY010011168.1:0-59323 GCA_004026745.1 Myrmecophaga tridactyla | reverse complement strand
TCAGCCAGGCTTGGTCCTCTGAGGGAGAGTTCACTAGCCTCGGCGGGAGCTTTCTGGATCAGGGCAGCTGATGAGGTCTGAATTCTGGGGCTGACCGGACTTCAAAAAACGTGACGCATCTTGATGCCCACAAAAAAGGGAAAAGTATGTGTGGCATCCAAGTTTCCTGAAAAGTTCAGCCAACACATTGCAGTTATGCGGGCTGCGTGGTCTCCTGGGAGAGCGCCCTCTGGTGAAGATCGTGCAGAGGTCCCTTGAAAGGAGCCAATGTTGGTATCAGCCTGGGGGGGGACAGCATGGGTTGGGGCAGTTATTATTATTTGGGAGAAGCCAAAGGAAAATTTCCAGAACATCTCCTTTTCCTTAGAAAATTGCAGAGTTCTCTAAGACACAGGGCCTCCTTGTGTGTTGCGTGAGAAAGACAACAAAAGAACATGCTAATGAGGCTGCATTCTTGCCCTGACCAGTTTATTTCTTAACTTGTCTTTTTTGTTTGTTTGTTTCAATTTCAAGGCTTCCTTTTTTGAAAAATAAACAATCTGAATAGGCTGTAACATTCATAAATATATATAACACCTGATCCATTGAGAATCATTTTAGATAATGCTCCTTTGCCCTTAAACTCTTCAGTGTATAGTTCATATTTTGAAATTAAAAAAAAAAAAGAACATTCTCTTAACACAGTGTGGTTATCAAAATCAGGAAATCAATATAATGCTATTAGCTAAGCTACAGGCTTTATTTGCATTTCGCAAATGGTCTCAACACAATCCTTTTTTGGAGAAGGAAATCTCAGATGAAGCATTGCATTGAATTGTCGTCTTTAGTCTCTCAACCTGGAACAGGTTCAAGACTTGCCTTGGCTTTCATTACGTTATCAGGCCAGTTATTTTGTAGACAGTCCTCCACTTCAGGTTTGTTGGTTATTTCCTTATGGTTAGACACAGGTTGTGCCATCTGGGCAGGAATGCCCCAGATGTAATGTCGTGTGCTTAATGGACAGCACACAGGAAGCATCTGCTGTGTGCGTGACTCATTGCACTGATATCCCCTCTGATCGCCAGGCTAGGGGATGTGTGTGCCACTGCCACGGAAGAGCTGTCCTCTGTGATGTTCTTATGTTTTCCTTTTGTAATTAATAAATATTTTGTGGGAAACAACTTTGAGACCATGCGAATATCTTCTTTCTGAGTGTCTGCTTGCTAATTTTAGAAGTAGTTGCTGAATCTTGCCTGGATTATTAGTATGGTTGTTGCCAACTGGTGATTTACAAATTTTATCACTGAGTTCTCTATTTATTGGTTGGAATTCTACCATACGCAAAAGATTTTCTTTCTCTCTCTGTGTGTGTATGTGTGTATTGAGACTGGTATATTCTTATTTTATTCAGTGGGTTTTAATTTGCTATCATATTCCTTATGCTCCTCAAATTGTCCTAGACTTGGCCAGCAGGGGCCCCTTCCAGCTGGTTCCTGTCTCCTTTTGACTGTCCTCAGCATGTTTTAAGCACCCCCTGGCTTTCTGCTACAACAAAGTATTCTGCACTCGCCCTGCCCCAGTCCTGGAATCAGCCATTTTCTAAAGGACCTTTGTTACTTGCAACGGAGAATAGTATTCAGAAGCTCATATCTGGATAGCACATGTGTCCTGGAGTGTCTCTGCTTCCAGGCTGTCTCAGCAGACAGAGATAGGGATTACCCGTGTGTGTGTGTGTCTATACACACATAAATATGAAAATATGTGTATATGTGTACACCTGTATGTTTTTAAATTGATCTATATCTAAAAACATGAGTTTTATACGACTTCCAATCCCGGTCAAGATCATAAGTTTTATTCTAGCCTTTTCCATTCCATTTTTTGTAATTAGAGAAATTGTGGGCATCCAGAACAGTCATGCATAAATGCAGATATTTATGCATGATTTCTGTATACCACCTATTATTAACATCTTGCATTGGTACATTTGTTACAGTTGATGAGAGCACATTGTTTATAATTACACTATTAACTATAGTCCATGTTTAACTTAGGGTTCACAGTTTGTGTAGTGCAGTTTCATGGATTTTTTTAAGATGTTTTATTCTAGTAGCATATATACAACTTAACATTTCCCCTTTAACCACATTTAGATATATACTTTGGTGCTATTAATTATGTTTACAATGTTGTGCTACCATCACCACCACCCATTACCAAAACATTTATTCCATATAGGAACCCTGTACATTTTAAACCTTAACTCCATCTTCTCTACCCCCATCCTGTCCCGTTAACTTATATTCCAAATTCTGACTCTATGAGTTGGCTTATTCTAATTATTTCATATTGGTGAGATTATACAGTATTTTTATCTTTTTGTATCTGGCTTATTTCACTCAACATGATATCATCAGGGTTCTTCCATGTTGTCTCATATATCAGAACTTCATTTCTTTTTATGGCTAAATAATATTCCCTCTTATGTATATACCACATTTTGTTTATCCATTCATTGGTTTATGGACACTTAGGTTGCTTCCATCTTTTGACAGTTGTGAATGATGCCATTATGAACATTGGAGTACATATATCTGTTCAAGTCCCTGCTTTCGATTCTTTTGAGTATATACCTAGACATAGGATTGCTCGGTCATGTGGTATTCTATATTTAACTTTCTGAGGAACCATCAAATTGTCTTCCACAGCGGCCTCACCATCTTACATTGCATCAGCAACGAATGAGTGTTCCTTCCATTCCATATTTGTATCTCACTTCTCCTGCTGAAAGAAACCTGGCTCCCATTATCCATAATACTTTACTTATTTGCTGAAACCTAGAAACTACACAAAGTAGTTTCAAAATTGCCAATCCATACATGTATTTTTTCTCATCTCCTCTTCTTTGTTACATAAAACCTAACATGATAGATAGATAGATAGATAGATAGATAGATAGATAGATAGATAGATAGATAGATAGATAGATACTTTTGCACTTTCTTTTTCACTTACCAGTATATCTTGGAAATCACCCCCTATTAGTTCAGAGAGATCATCTTCATTCTTTTTTACAGCTACTTAGTACTCCAGTGTATGAACATATCTTATTTTATTTTGTTCAATTACTGTCCTGGTAATGGTAATTGAAACCATTCAAATGGTTTCAAATATGTTGCATTTACAAACAAAGCTGCAATGCTCAACTTCATGCATATGTGTTTTCATACTACCAGAGACAGATCTTCAGGGTAGATTCTTAGAAATGGAATTTGCTGGATCACAAAGTAAATACATGTAGTTTGTTCCACTTTGCATTCTTTTGAGCAGTGTATGAGAGTGCCTGTTTCCCCTGGCTTCACCAATTAAGTGTGGTGTTATACTTCTTAGTTTTTGCCAATCTGAGAGTTGAAAAATGGTCTCTCCGTGTTTTAATTATATTTCTATTATAAATGAAGTTGAACATGTTATGTGTAAGGGCATTTTCATATCTCTTGAGAATTATCTATTCATATTTTCTGCTTATTTTTCTATTGCTTTTCCCCTCAGTTTTTGAGAGTTTTTATATGAAGGATATCAGCCCCTTGATTTTTAACATATGATGCAAATATTTTCTCTCAGTTAGTCTTCTGACTTTGTTTATGGTGGTTTTTCTATGAAAAATCATACACATGCAGAATCTAAATTATCAATCTCTTCTTTTATTGCATTTGGATATGCATCATCAGAAAGTCTATCCCTAAAGCCAGATAATAGAAGAATTCATGTTTTCCTACAGTGCCTGTATGGTTTAATTTTCCATATGGAGATTTTTTTCCGTATGTATCATATGAAGTGCATCAATTATTTTAATAATAAAAATGCACTTTGTAAACAAATCCTTAATGACTCTGGGCTCTGGCTCTCAAGGAAAGCTTGATTCCCCCAGTGCTATGGTGTGTACCCCAGAAAAGCCATATCCTTTAATCCTCATTCAATATTGCTGGGTAGGATCTTTTTTATTGTTTCCATGGAGATGTGACCCACCCAATTGTGGGTGGTAACTTTTGATTAGATGGTTTCCATGGAGATGTGTCTCCATTCATTCAAGGTAAGGTTGCTTACTGGAGTTCTTTAAGAGGGAACCATTTCTGGAAAAAGCTCAGAGCCAACAGAGCCCACAAAGCCAGAGACCATTGGAGATACAGAAAAAAAAAGCCCCTGGGGAAGCACTTGAAGAAGCCTGGAGAGAAAGCTTGCAGATGGCAGCATGTGCCTTTCCAGCTAAGAGAGAAACCCTGAACTTCATTTGCCTTCTTGAACCAAGATGCTTTGCCCTGGATGCCTTAGTTTGGAAATTTGTATGGCCTTGACTTAATTTGAACATTTTCACGGCCTTAGAACTGTAAACTTACAACTTAATTAATTCTCCTTTTTAAAAGTCATTCTGTTTCTGGTATATTGCATTCTGACAGTTTGAGCAACTAAAACGTATGGGACGCTTTATGTTACTATAATAATCTTCTGAGGTGATTGGAATACCCACTTCTGTTAGTCGTCTGCAATTAAGCTTAATTTTAAGCATGTAAACCATGAGTTTCAAGACTGAACAGGTTTACTCTGTCATTTTCCCCAGATTAAAGTTGAGGCCTTGGGAAACTGAGGTTCAAGATTAAAACTTTGGTTTTGATGTAATCAATGGGAAATTATCATTTAAATCTGAAAAAAAAAATGTAGGGGATGCCATGAAAGTAGGATTTTGTAGATATGTAGGACAGTTGCCTGGAGAAATTCTTCTTGTTTTCTTTCTTAAATGATGGTAGTCAAAGACATAGCATTGACTGAAAACTGAGTATTAACTTTGAGCTTGAAAATAATCAGTGGCTTCTGGATTCTGGAACTCAGTCGAGGTGACAGGGGCATGGCTGCTGACTGGCATGGAGGTACAGCAGGATGCCTCAATCTCTACTGGTAGGTCCTGCTATACTGGGTGAAAGTCTTGGCTTAGTTGATGTTTGCAGAGAGAGAGAGGGGGAGGAAGGGAATGAGAGAGAGACAGAGAACATGGATAGAAGGGAGGGAAGGACAAATTTAGGAGGGTGGGGAGAAAGTATAATGTGCTCATAGCCAGCTCTGCGGAAGAGAGTGCCTATGGCTTGTGGGTTAAAGCACTCATAGAACCGGGACATATGCTGGAGTAATGAATAGCTTTACAAATCACAGTGATGGTTGTACATCTGGGCTCTGGAAAGTCATGAATAAGGCTAGTCCCTGGTTCAACTACATCCCCTGGCCATGGCAACCCATCTCTGTTCCCAAGTCTGTAGGTCCCCAAAGCCCATATGCCACCCTCTGGAGAGTCTAGGTGCTGTCTTTAGACCCAGTTTTAGTTGGAAATGACACATACTTTGAATTTACTGTTTCAGTTTGCCAAAAACTGCTGGAATGCAATATACCAGAAATGGAACAGCTTTTAAAAAGGGAATTTGAGTTACAAGTTTACAGTTCTAAGGTGATAAAAATATCCAAACTAAGGCATCCAAAGAAAGATACCTTGGCTCAAGAAAGGCTGATGTCTGTCACATGGGAAGCCATGTGGTTGGCATCTGCTGGTCCTTGTTCCTGGTTCCATTGCTTCCAGCTTCTGATGCCAGTGGTTTTCTCTGAGCATCTGTGGGTCTTCACTTAGCTCCTCTGGGACACAAATCTTGGTTCTGGCTTGCTTAGCATCTCATGGGAAGGCACGTGGCGATTTCTGCTGGGCTCTGCCTGAGTCTAGGCATCTTCTCTCTCTGTCAGTACTCCAAGCATCTGCAAATATCAGCATCTCTGTAGGTTCTGAGCTTTCTCCAAAGTTTTCTTCTTTTAAAGGTCTCTAGTAAACTAATTAAGACCTACCTTGAATTGGTGGAGCCACATGTCCATCTAATCAAAAGGTCATACCCATAGTTGGGTATGTCACATCTCCATGGAAACAATCCTATCAAAAGTTTCTACCCCACAATACTGAATCAGGATTAAAAGAAAATGACTGCCCCACAAGTTTGGATCAGGAAAAAGGACATGGCTTTTCTGGAGTATATAACAGCTTCAAACTGGCATACTTACTTACCTCCTGTGCCTATCTTAAACACCAGCCTTCAGCCTTCTCTCATTGGAAAGGATCATAGAAACTGATTTAGAGTAAACATCCAGGCTGGCCATGTGAAATAAGTCTGACTCCTGTTGTTACCCTGAAGCCAGTTCGGGGCAGCCCCTGTTAAGGCTGAAGCCAGGTGTGGAATGCATACAGGCTTGCGACAGAGTGGTCACCTGATGGGATGAAGCCAGGGAATGCACACCGGAGCTTCCTTCCTAAGCAGAAAGGCCAAGGTGTGGCAACCAATGGATCCCAGCCAAAGTGGGGACAGACCTGTTGGTGTGTTGTGGGTGAGCCGAGGCTAGAGCCAGGGAGGGATAGATTCCAGCATCTGAGCACAGTCCCTGGGTTTGCTCCCAGGGCAAGGCCTTATACTTGGGAAGCCAGCAGAGTCTGGGAAGAGGAAGTTAACTGAGGTTCTTTAACCTCAGGGTGGTCTCTGGGTGTCTTTATGGGTCCCAGCATAAGCTCTCCCTCGGGCTGGCATCTCCTTCCTTCTCTCTCTGCGGGCAGTGTTTTCTTTTAGGATGAAGTACAGACAAGGCTGAGCCTGCACAGGCAGACCTTCTACTTTTCATTGTATTCTCCTTTTCCCTTCCATGTTCTCCTTCTCCTTCCTCTAGCAGCTGGGCTTTTGACCAAGACCCGGACAGCAAGGTTTTGATGACCAACAATACCTCAGTGCTTTGGCTTGGCCCATGGAGTCCCTTGAATTCATTAGAAGGAGGGTCAACTTCAGACTCAGAGGCATGGCTCTCACTGTGGAATGAGATGTAAGGACAGGGTGATGGACAAGGGCCTGTCTTATTACCCCCTCTAATTGCAGCTTCTCATGACACTATGGAAGACTGGCTCAGGGTCTAATGAGCCTTCCAAACCTTCTCTGGGGATAAAAAAAAAGACAGCAAATCATCTGGAATGTCTTCTGACCATCCAGAAGTTCTTTGGCTTGACTGAAGCCTCTTCTGCTTTTGTAATGAGTCTAGTCTATTTTTAAAAGAGGGCACTTTCCTTTCCTAGCTATGATGGCTCTGGGTTGTATCTCTGGCTTTCTTCCTCACCCTTTCAAGCTCCAAAGGGCCCTAGACCAGCCCCAAGTTGCCTAGAGGCCAGGAAGCTGCGTAATGGAAACATTTGTGAATTATTAGCAAATTCTCTTACTGTTATCATCAAGGAAAGATTGGGATAAATGCTCCCAGCACCTCTTACTGCCTTGCAAACAGAGATAAGAGATGAAAACCAGATGGCACGGCAATACATGCTCCTTCTTTGTACTGTTGGTTATGACAGTGTTTCTCAAACATTTTTTTAAAAATTACCACCTAAGAGTCTTTTTAGACATTTTTTCCCTAATCACCCCTATGAAATTTTAATAAAACAGATAAATTATGTATCTTTTAATGCTCTGTATGTATATCTGTGTTTTATGAATAAATAAGAGAAAGTTTTTTTTCCATCCCCCCAAAACTAATTTTCACCCCTTTGGGGGCAGTATTTCTCCCATTGTGGATAAAGCTTAAAATAGAAAAGAATTGAGGTGAGGAGTGTATATAAGATGTTAATAAGTGTTTTAACATCTGATTAATTTAGGATAAGACCAGCCTGAATTTAGGATAGACGATCTAAATTACAGAATACCTTTTTTATATTTTGTCAACATCAGAGAATGACCAGCTACATAAGTTTACTTTTTAAACATTTGAAACTTAAGCCATTATGTACCAAAAATTACATATTTTTAAGTGTTGGACTCATTATGCACTTTGCAGTTTTCTTATTCAAAAGATACTCATATAATTTCACACTTTGTAGAAGATTTAGGATCATTATTGAACTGTCCAATAGTATACTGACACATTGACTTTTTAAATATAATTTTACTGAGATATAGTCATATACCCTATAATCATCCAAAGTATACAATCAGTGGTTCATAGTATCAATATATAGTTGTGTGTTCATCACCACAATCAATTTTTGAACAATCTCAGTACTCAAAAAAGTACATACAAGAATAAAAATAAAAATGAAAAAGAACACCCAAAATATCCTATACCCCTTATCTCCCATTATTTATTTATTTATTGCCCTTATTTTTTTACTCATCTGTCCATACACTGGCTAAAGGGAGTGTAAGCCACAAGGTTTTCACAATCACACGGTCACACTGTAAAAGCTATATAGTTATACAATCATCTTCAAGAATCAAGGCTTTAAGAGTCACCCCCCCCACCCCGCCCCCAAGAACCTTTTTTGTTGCTCAGATGTGGCCCCTCTCTCTAAGCCAACTCAGCAGGTGAACTCTCTGCCCTCCTCCCCGTGTGAATCAGAACTCCTGGAATGAGCCAGGACCCGGCATCAAGGGACTGAGAAAGCCTTCTTAACCAAAGGGGGAAAAGAGAGAAATGTGACAAAATTAAGTTTCAGTGGCTAAGAGGTTTCAAACAGAGTCAAGAGGTTATCCTAGAGCTTATTCTTATATATTATATAGATATCCCTTTTTAGTTATGGCGGAGTGTCTGGAAGTAAGTACCTGAAACGGTTGAGCTGTGTTCCAGTAGCCTTGATTCTTGAAGATGATTGTATAAAGACAATAGCGTTTACAATGTGATTGTGTAAACCTTGTGTCTGATGTTCCTTTTATCCAGGGTATGGACAGATGAGTAAAAAATATGGATAAAAATAAATAAATAATAGGAGGGATAAGGGATAAAATAAATTGGGATAGATGGAAATACTGGTAGTCAGTGAGAAGGAGGGGTAAGGGGTATGGGATGTGTGAGTTTGTTCTGTTTTCTTTTTATTTCTTTCTCTGGAGTGATGCAAATATTCTAAAAAATGATCATGGTAATGAATACACAACTATGTGATGATACTGTGAGCCACTGATTGTACACCAGTATGGACTGTATATTTTTGTCAGTAAATAATTTTAAAAAAGAATCAAGGGGGTGGGCAATGGTGGCTCAGTGTCAAAGTTCTCACCTGCCATGCCGTAGACCCGGGTTCGATTCCTGGACCTGCCCATGCCAAAACAAAAAAGGCTACTGGATATAGTTCAACAGTTTCAGGTATTTCCTTTTAGCTATTCTAATACAGCATTAACTAAAATGGGATATCTATATAATGTATAAGAATAACCTCCAGAATGATCTCTTGATTCTGTTTAAAATCTCTCAGCCACTGAAATTTTATTTTGTTTCATTTCTCTTCCATATTTTGGTCAAGAAGGCTTTCTCAAACCCACAACGCCAGGGCCATTCACCTAGTTGCATGCCTCACAACTCCATTCCTTCTTATAGCCGCTTAATATTCTATTGTACATATAGACCATAGTTTGTCCCTCTGTCTTTCAGTTGATGTATCTTAGGTCACTTCCATCCACTGCAAATTGTGAATACTGCAGCCATAAACACCAATATGCAAACATCCATTCATGTTCTTGCCGTCAGTTCTTCCAAGTATATGCCTAATAATGGGTATTCTAGCTTAGTAGCTGCTGGAATGCAATATACCAGAAATGGAATGGCTTTTAAAAAGAGGAATTTACTAAGTTACAAGTTTACAGTTCTAAGGCTGTGAAAATCTCCAAATTAAAGCAAGTCTATAAAAATGTCCAAACCAAGGCACCATCAAGAGGTTATCCTCCATGCCAGAGGACCCAGGTTCGATTCCCAGTGTCTGCCCATGTTAAAAAAAAAAAAAAAAGAGGTTATCCTCACTCAAGAAAGGCCGATCAAAGTTCTCTCTCAACTGGGAAGGCACATGGTAAACATGGCGACATCTGCTAGCTTTCTCTCTTGGCTTCTTGCTTCATGAAGCTCCCTCAGGGCTATCCATCTCCAAAGGTCACTGGCTGGCAGACTCTGTGGTTCTCTTGGCCTCAAGGCTCTGCTCAGCTCTGCTGTGGCTTTCTCGTGGCTCTGTCGTCATTCTCTGCTCTCTCAGAATCAACTCTCTTATAGGATTCCAGTAAACTAATGAAGACCCACATGGAATGGGTAGAGACATGTCTCTATCTAATCAAGTTTAATACCCACAATTGATTGAGTCACATCTCTGTGGAAATAACCTAATCAAGCGGCCAACCTACAGTACTGAATAGGGATTGGAAGAAATGGCTGCCTTTACAAAATGGGATTAAGATTAAAACATGGCTTTTCTAGGGTATATAAATCCTTTCAAACCAGCACAATGGGGTTATTGGGTAATAGCAATCCCAAACCTAACCTCCTGTGGAATCACCACACTGCCTTCCAGATGGGCTGTTCCATTGACAATTGACTTTTTTTAATATGTCTTTTATTTTCAATTTTTATGATATATATTATATATTCACATACCATGTAATCATCCAAAGTGTACAATCAATGGTTTACAATATCATCATATAGCTCTGCATTTTCATCACAATCAACTTTTCTTTTTTGTGAAAAATAACATATATACAAAAAAAAATAAATTACAAAGCACGTCACAGCAATTAGTTGTAGAACAGATTTCAGAGTTTGATATGGGTTACAATTCCACAATTTTAGGTTTTTACTTCTAGCTGCTCTAAGATACTGGAGACTAAAAGAAATGTCAGTGTAATGATTCAGCAATCATATTCATTTGGTAAACTCTACCTTCTCTGTATAATTCTACCACCAACTTTGATCTTTTTCCCACTCTTTAGGGGTATTTGGGCTATGCCATTTATAACTTTTTCATGTTGGAAGGGGCTGTCAATACTATGGGATGAGGGGATGGAACTAGTTGATATTTTGGAGAGGCTGGGCCCTCTGCATTTCTGGACTTACTTGGTCCAAGAATCCATCTGGAGGATGTAGGTTTCTGGAAAGTTACCCTAGTGCATGGAACCTTTGTATAATCTCATATAATGCCCTAAGTGCTTTTTAGCATTGGCAGGAATGGTTTCGGTTGGGGTTTGGCAAGCTATAATAGGTAGACAATGTCTAATGAAACTTGCGAAAGAGCGACCTCCAGGATAGCCTCTTGACTCTATTTGAATTCTTCAGCCACTGATACCTTATTTGTTACACTTCTTTTCCCCCTTTTGGTCAGAATGGCCTTGTTGATCCCACAGTGTCAGGGCCAGGTTCATCCCTGGGAGTCATCTCCCACACCACCAGGGAGACTTTCATCCCTGGATATCATGTCCCACATAGTGGGGAAGGCAAGACATATTGACTTTTTGACTAGTACATTTCTGAGATCTTTTTAGAGTTTCTGCTCTCTCCTTTCTTGGGCCAGCTATATGTTCTAAGCAGTCAATGCCCCTGCTTTAGACAGCACCCACGCTATTGCAGTTGGCTGCTAGGAAACCAGCTGTTGTTTTCTTTTAAATTGTGATTTAAAAGAAAGCATTATTAATAGGAAAGTCTCTTGGCTCCTCATCTAAGAAATACGGTACTTGGGCCTTGAATCTTTGTGCTGTTGAGAAGGGTCTTGTTTGATTACTTCTGATTTCTCCGTTAAAGTCTAGATAAAACTTTGCAAAGGTAGGACAATCCCTTTGCAAGTCCAAGTGCCTGCTTTCCCGTCCTTGACCAAATTGTCGATCCCAGCACTCTTTGTGGATGCTCTAGACAGTACAGTGCTCCAGGCAGCCAGCAGTTTGAGATCAGAGACTGAAGCTTTGCTGGATTTTGAGGCACAGGGAGTGTGAGCTCTTTAGGGATAACCTGAAAAGACAGACCATGCCCTTTGTTTGCAAAAAATGCTCTGCAGCTTATAAGATATTTTTGCTGTTTTATCTTATTAGATCCTCTTAAAAGGTCTACAGAATGGGCATGGCGTGTATTGTGAGGTCTTCTACAGAAGATATGTGGAAAAATAAACTAACTGGCTCAAAATTACATGATAGTCAGTGCAGTAAATTGCATTAAGGTGCTACATTTGACCAAAGTATTTTAAACATTTCTACCTATTATATTGTTTGGTAATGTTTTTCACTATTAAGAAGAAACCTATCAAAGGTGAACTTTAGATCAGGCCTTGTATTCTCAACTAGTACTTTTCCAAATGAATGAAATACAGAAACAGGTGGTGATCTCATGGAGGGGACCCCAGAATCTGGAAAACGAAAATCCCACTTGATAACCTGAGCAGGAGGCCAGATGCCAAGCCTGCGAATTAATCTTTTCCCCTTGCCAGGGGTTTTGCACATTCATACATCATTTGGGTCTTTCTCTCTCTTTCTTTACTAGAGAAGTTGTGGGTTTACAAAACAATCATGCATAAAATACATCATTTTGGTCTTTCTAATGATAGTAACTTGCAAAGAGAATTAAACAGAAAATCCAAATGCTTGGTTTTTAGAGCCTTCTGAATCTGGTTTGGGTTTTTTTCCTCTTTGTATGCTGTTTGGGGAAAGGAGTCACATTTCATGCTTTTTCCACATGAGTATCCGTTATTGCAGCACCATTTGCTGAATTTTGTTTGCTTGTTGTTGGTTTTTCTTCTTTTGTTTGTGTGTTTTGGGGACGGGTGTGGGCCGCATGGCAGGCGAGAATTCTACCGCTGAATTATCTGTGTACCCTTGAATCTGGTTCTTAAAAGCCATTGCTTCATGGTCCTTTTTGGGGGGCCCAGGATTCATTCCCTGGGCCACTCTGTAGGAATCAGGTTCAGGAACAGGTTCTTGTTACTCTCCATATCTTGTCTGGGGAGCCATTAGAGTCCTTAGTCTGGTGGACTGTTAAGAATCCTTGAGATATGGTTATAATTATGTAGCAAGCTGAGCCCCCAGGGACTCCTGGGACCACAAGAAAGAATGAATAAAGCTTCCATGGAGAGGTATGTGATGCCCCTTTAGGATTTTAAAGATATCTAGAGATTTCATACTTTGGGGGAAGGGGCTAACTTTGGCATGCTAAAAATAATCATTGCTATCATTTTCACATTTCCTGTACTTTTCTGTATGTTTTAAAATTAAGACAAATCTACTAGCACCCAATTCTTAGTGGACATAGGTTACCTCTGGTATGAGTTGAGCTGTTAGCTGAAAAGGTTTCTCCTTGCCAAAAAAATCACTGTCTTGTCATTCAGTCGCTGCGCTTGGTTCCCGTGGGAGGTTTGAGGCGCAGCGTGACCGTGAGCGTGTTGGGGGAAGAGCGGGCACGGGTGCCTGAGTCAGGGAGGGGAGGAGAGCTCTTGGAAGCCGTAGCCTCATAAACAGCTCTTGGGGAAGGGACCTGGAAGGCTCCAAAGAGGTGACATGGTAATCTCACTCAGAGTCAAGTGCGACAGTGACCTTTAGAATTTTCCATGAAATGTGACACAGTATTTTGCAACCAGCAGGAGAGCTCTAGCAAATATGTGCTAACGCATGTTGCTATTCCCCAGCTCCGGAAGGGAACTGCTGCCCTCTTACATAATGAGATTTTGCTTGGGTCACAACCGTTTAGGGATCTGGATACTGTCTCATGATCCTCAAAATGTTTTTAGAGTGGATTATCAATTAATATGTCTTCATTTACCTTTCCAACATTCCTGTGGCAGAGAAGAGGCAACGTGGCATCCTAAATGCCACCAGAGGAACCAGCAGACCCAGAGCTAACCCCAGCTGGGTCACTAGCTTCCCATGTGATCTTGGGCAAATCACTGAACTTCTCTGAACTTTCGTTTCTTTTACTTCTTAACTTGAACAGTCATGGCTGGCTTCCCTACCTCACAGCACTGTCGAGAAGACCTGAGGAAAGCATATTGGGAAAAGTCTGTAAAGCTCCATATAAATGGAAGGTCTTGTCAACTGGGGATCTTCCCCTGCCCCCACCAAACCCTGCTCGGCCAGCTCATCCACCCAGTCCACCAGGATGTTTTTTTGTTCCTACCTGGCTAGCAGGCCTCCCCTGCCCCTGCCACTGCCTAGGAGGTGGGGTTGAGGAGTAGGTCTGGACATGAGAATGAGTAGCACCTGGTTTGTGTATGTATGAAGGTGGCATTTCATGAGAATGGTCTGCGCTGAGTTATATCTACTTTCTTCTCACATAGTTTCCTAGTGACAGTTTCAACAAGGATGTGCTCAGCTGCACATATCTCAACAGCCAAAGGGTCTTCAACAATAAGGAAGGTTTTGGGCCTTTAAAATATGGGACTATCTCCACCACTGACTTAGCATCCTAAGAGCCAACCCTGGAGCTTAGATCAGCTGTCAGAACCACCTTGTGGGTAAGGGGTAGGGATGGGTGTGTCAGGTGAATGTTGGACATCAACCATGGTGTCTTCAAGAGGGACCAAGTCTACACTCATGAGATGACAAGTCCTTTTGGGGGCTACAACCTGAAACCTGGAAGAAAGCCAGGTTATTAGGACACATATGTCTTTTTGTCTTAATACTTCTCCCCTTGCTATGGAAACAAGAACTCCCAGATCACCATCTGAGAACTTCTAAAGATTCAACTGGCTTACCTGAACTTGAGGGGCCACCACGGTCTCCAGAGAGGTCTTACACACAGAATTGTAAGACACTGATGCTTGCAGCATAGAAATGCAATATACCACATTGAGGTAGTGAGAAAGCTTTCCATTCTTGCAAATTCTGAAGCAGAGGCAAGAAAGCCCCTTGTTCAGCACTCCCCTTGAAGTTTCCCTTCTTCCTCACCTTTTTTGCCCCCAGCACTGCATTTGTTAGACATACTCCTGAGAAGTCTAACTTTTTAGTGTTTTACAGTATCCAGATGTTGTGGAAGCCAAACATACCCAGGTAAAAATCCCACCTCAGCATATTTGGACCCAGTTCCCCATTGTCAAGCTATCACACCAACCAGTGACTGCTGCCTCAGCGTCAGTGCAGAGCTTTGGCTGACAAAGCTGAGAGCCCTGCAAAGGATGGGGTTTGCGGGTATTAGCAGACTCTCCCCTTAGCTCTAGGTCAGTCTTCTGATGCATCCTCCAGAGACAGTATATGCTACCCCCAAATGTGACCACAGAGCCCCACCTGGTTGCTGTTTGCAGGCGTACCTCATTGCTCTTGAGGCATCAATAGTAATTCATTCCACAAGTGCTGATTATATTTCTTCCAAACGCCTAAGGTGAGATCTCTGCTTTCAGAGAGCTAATGGTTCAACTGGGGAGAGAAGAAATACATGAAATATAATAGTACTAAATGTCTTCAATGCCATTTTATTTTTCTAGTTGTCAAAATAGGTTTCTTGTTGGAAAATCAGAAGAATAGTAAAACATAAAGAACACAATTTTGAATTATCTGTAATTCTACCCACCAAATCTTATAGAACTGGTATCAAAATGGTAACCTGAGAATCCTTATTCCCACACTATGGGGAAAAGTGTCTGTTACCCTGTTTACCAACCAGAAGAGTGATTTTTTTAAAGCATGATCCAGAAAGGCCTTGGCCCTTTTAAAATACGTTTTGAAATACCATTCCATCTTGGGAACCACTAGTTCCTTCTTTTTTCGGCCCTTCCCTTTAAAAATAAATTCCCCAGAGCATGGAAAACATTCTACCAGAATGTATTCCTTCTGGCTGGATCATAATTGTGTGAAGGAGTTTTGCCTCTCATTCACTTGGTACCATTAGCAGGTGGAAACTATGAGGGGAACAATTAGTCTCCCCATGTTCCTGTGAGTGTCATCTTTCCCTAGCCCATCAGTCACACGTGATGTAGAAAGGGTGCTTAGCTGCTCTCAGGGATTGAATCATGTCCCCCACAAAAAGCAGTTCAAGTCCCAAGCCCTGGTCTTGTGGGTGTGAGCTCTTTTGTAAGTAGGGCCTTTGAACATGTTGTTAGCTAAGGTGTGCCCAAACTGAATGAAGGTGGGCTGTAATTCAATATGGCTGAAGTCCTTATAAGGAAAGGAAACTGAACACAGAAAGAGGAGCCACGGGGAGCAGGTGGAAGCTGGAAGTCAGTGGAACCCAGAAAAGAAGGGAGAAGACACCGTCATGTGCATTAGCATGTGATAAAAAAAGTCAAGGAGCCCCGAGTCTGCTGGCCAGACCTGGGAGGAAGCAAGCCTTCTAGTCTCTGAAACCACAAGCCAAAAAATTGCTGTTGTTAAGCCAAACCCATTGTATGGTATACCAGCATCATGTCAATGTGACTCCTCTCCCAGTGCAACAATATTCATCTTTATTTGCAGAATAAAAAGTTTTGTCCCCAGTTTAAGGCATTTCAAGCATGTGTAAATAGAACAGAAAGACCCCAGTGACGTGAGAGCCAACTGTTAAATTTTCAGGAATTTTGCAAGCCAGTCCAGGCTACACTGGAACCTTGAAATGAACGTGTGGTGGAGTATTTAGACCACAGAAATTGGCAAACACTAAAAATTAGTACTCCCCCTTCCTGTTTCCTGAGAGCCAGCTCTTAAACACTGTGCAGGATACCACTGCTGCAGTACCTCTGAGATTCAGTGTCACCAGCAGCAGCTTTCCCTCTGCTCGGAAAAGCTGACCCTGGATGAGGTCAGGTACAATCGTTGTTGTAGCTGGGATATCTTTGGGAGTTCATGACCAATGTTAATATTGTCATATTTATAGTTGCTATAGCTCTTCTTAAAGCTGCCCCTTCCCAGGCTGCCCAACTCCTCTCACCCAAAGCTTTCCAGAATCCATCTTCTCAAATAATGGTGCTGGGGTGGGCCATGGTGGCTCAGCAGGCAGAGTTCTCACCTGCCATTCTGGAGACCCGGGTTCATTTCCCAGTGCCTGCCCATGTAAAAACAAACAAACAAAAAATTTAAATAATGGTGCTGGGCTAAAGCAACTTTTTGCTGAATCAGGCCAACTCCATCATCTCTTTTCCTCAGTAAGAGAATAGTGACCCTAAATTATCCAGGTAATTCTTTAATTCAACTTGCCTGGCTTAGCATATCATTACTTCCGTCTCCAAAGGTGAAGACAGCAAGTGTTCACTATTGAGCAAATTCCTAGAGTGTGGAGTCCAGAGCTGAGCAGCAGCAATAAATTCTTGTCCTATAGGACAGAGAAAACAATGTGTTCCCCATTCCTGTGCTCAGCAACTTAGAGGTATTCTCAGGTGAAGCAAGCAGGTAGGAACACTTTGTGTTTCTGGAGCATGATACACCCGTTCATCAAGTCAGCTGGTTGTCAACTGCTTACTCATCCCTTAGATATTGCAAGGTGGACTGTGAGGCAAACCATGATTCTTCTCTCTTCTACCTTTAAGTTTCCAAGTCTAAAGATGAAAATGTGAGAATGTGGAAGGAAACTTTCCTTTCCAAGTCATTCTAACGCACAACGGTCCTCTCAACCCCAATGGGAGTCAACATATGGTGATGCCCATATTCTTGCTTTGTTTTTGTTGTATTGTTCAGTGCATATCTATGAGAAGGTATGGTAGGATGGAAAGATGTGGATTTTGGAATCAGATAAATGAGGATTCAAGTCTACGTTCTCCCAACTTGTCAGCTGTGTGATCTTGGTCAAGCTATTTCTCTGACTCTAGTTTATTCATCTTTAAATGGCATTGATGATACCTACCCTGCAGGGTTGTTAGAAGGATTAAATGAAGTAATAGTTGTGATTTGACACAAGTTCTGCATTTCCATTAGAGCCATGCCAGTCTCCCCCTCCTTTGGGCTGGCAATGCTGTGGTCCCTTCTGCCTGGCGTATGGTAGGCCCTCAATAAAAAGCAATTATTATTTTGCTAATTAAAATGTAGTTCTTAGAGGACAAGAATGTCTTTGAATTATTTGGAACACCTAATCCCCTCAATCAACAACAGACCTGTGCATTTGATAGAGGTTTAATAACTACCTGTTGAGTGAATGACCACATAAACCTAAGTACATCAGATATTCCTAAATTGCTAATTATTTTCCATGCAAATTTAAACTCACTCGCTTTTACTCACTAGACATTACAAATGTTATTTCTTTCTGTATACTGTATCATATAATACAAGGATGTTTCATTGGCTTATACAAAAGCTCTTCATTTACCTTTTAATTAAATATGCCTCATCCTTGCAGGTACATTTGTTTAGTGGTCCTTTCTTGAAGATGTTTTGCTCCGTCTTATTAAATCAGGAGAACATTTCAATTTCTGTTAGGAGCTGAACTGATTTATAAAACAAAATCTAAACATGAAACTCTACAACCTACTTACTTAGTCTTTTTCAGAGTTTAACCACAGTAAGTTTGCACATATTTAACCACAGAGATAATCCATTAGCATATTGGGGAACCCAGCTGAAGGTGGGTTTTGCAACCTGTTTGTAGACTAGGTTTACTAAATAGGCATTTTATTGGCCTTGCCTGACCTCTCCCCTCTTATTCAGACCCTCTGACCCACAAGGTCCAACAGAAGTTCCCCTTTTCCATACAGGGCCATGCCAACCCTGCCCCCCTCCTTTTGCTGATCACACTCATGGTGTGGCCACAGTGCCCATTCATCACTAACTCATTGCTTGTAATATTGTTATCTCCAAGTCCTTTGTAGATTCCTTGAGAGCAAGACTTAATTTGTTTGCTTATGCATCCTTGCTACAAATGCTTATTGCTGTTATCAACCAGTCCCAGCAACAGAGAGGTGATGCGCTCACCATAGGATAATTTGAGAAGGAGAGTTTAATAAAGAGACTATTTTCATTAGTGTGGGCAGGTTGTATAGGGAGATGCAGTGACTCGGGGCTAGTAAAAGCTGGGCTACCACTTCTATGCCTAAGAGATAAGGGAATGGGTACCAGCAGCAGGAGGATACAGCCAGCCCAGAGAGACCCTGCAGGGAGCAGGGAGTACATGCTTCCCTCTCCCTCTGGTCTCCTGCTGGTGCTCATTTGATTACACCCAACCAGCAACCAGAGGGAAGGAGTCTGTTTACCCACCATCAGCAGCCTTAAGAGTAGACCTGGAGGGGCACATAAAAGCTCTCCAGCAAAACCACCTATAAGTACAGATACCTGGCTGGATGCACAGAGGTCCAGAAAGATGTGTAGGGCATGGGTCCTTGCCCTTTTGGGGCTTGTGATCTTCCCTGTGCCAACATATAATTTAGGAGTGTGAAAATGTCTTGAAGGAGGGAAATGTCCCTCCTTCCTGAAGTGATGAGGTAGGGCTTCTTGGAGGAGGTGACATCTGTAGATGAGGATGGAAGTAGAGGGCACTAGGAACAGGAGCAACTCATGTCAGCTAAATAGGGTCATTCCAAAAATGTCTAGAGAATGAAAATCAGAGTGCAGTACTGAATAGGTATCTAAGGGCTGGATCAGGTCTCTAATGATCTCCTGACCCTGCAGCATGGAGTATAGTTATCACTCAAATAGTCATTAAATTGGTAAAAATGGTGCAAGAAGCTGAGATTGTGGCTTATCCACTTAGCAATGATGTGGCTTTGGGGTCACTCTGAGTAGAGACAGGACCTGGTCCTGTAGGCAGGAAAGGGTAGGCATGCAGATCTTGGCACAAAGTGGGCAATTCCAAGAAAGTCAACAGCCTGAATGAGTCACGTTTGTGGGGTTAGAGTCTGAAAGATTAGAACCAATCATAGCCAGCTCAGTGATGGGATCTGGGTTCTAGGGAGTCTGACATGTGTCTTCCTTGCTTCTTATGGAATGGGGCCAGAGGAAGGCCAGAGCCCTGTAGAGACAGTAGATTTGGAAGAGGAGCAGAGAGCCCAGGGGTAGACTTTCCATGGGCCTCCCCCCTACTTCTTTCTTTTCCCACTTGTTCTAGCATGAGGTCTTTGGGTTTGAAGGCCAGAGAGAGACTCATCTTTATCTTATCAAGAATTTGCAATGAATGAACCAATGATTATAATGATATTGAGCTCTGCCTGGGCCCTAAGAAGTGAAAGAGGCAGGGGAAAAAGGCATGAAAAACAGATAAGAATTGTACACCAAATAACGAGGTTCGATTGCTTTTGAGTGTTAAGTCCAGGCAGAAATGGAAAGTTGCTGCTGATATTTTTATCATGTCTGACTCCACCCCCTTCTTTCCAGATGCGTTGTAGATAACTAACAATTATACTTTAAAAACATGTGTCATTGCAATTTTTATTGGTTATCCCATCTTAATGAGCAGTCAGGAGAATCCAGACTACTAATCTTTATTTGGGAGGTTTTTAAGCTGATCTGCCATAACCTTGTTCTTATGTGTATCATGACTTGAGGGAGAATCTTTACGAATTCAATTGCCATTAGAATTTCAATGTTAAAATTAGACTAAATCTTAAAATGACCTAGTGTCTAGTCTTGTTTTACAGAGAGAAAAACTGAGACTCAGAAATGGGAAATGATTTTCCCAAGGTCATGAAGCTAATTAGTAGAAGAGCAAAAGTCACTTCCCTTTAGTCTAGTGAAGATATCAGCAAAACAACAACAAAAAAAGATAGAGAATAGTTTTTCTCACCTTGTTTTTTCTTTTAGTTGCAGAGTTGCAGAACACATACAAATTGAAAATATTATATTTTGTTTTGTTTTTTTAGATCAGGGGTTTGTGTTAGGAGTTGAGGAGATCAGAATTCTAGTACTGCTTCTGCCATTAGCTGCAGGACCTTGCAAAAATCACCCTTTCTGAGCCTCAGTTTCCCCATCTGCAATGAAAGGGGTTGGACTAGATCATCTCTAAAGTCTCTTCAACCTCTGTCATCCTATGACTCTTAGCAATTGCAGACCTCAAATTATGCACTTGCTGAAGACACCTCTGTTAAATTCAAGGGGAACCCATATATCCCTTCTTGAAAGAGTGATCTTTCTTCATTTATTAAGTGGAATGGTAGCTGACATAGATTCAGCAATTTCCAGTTTAGAGACTTGCTTCTCCACCAAGAAGCAGCTAGAGTCTTCTGACCCCGTGGAGCCCTGGAACACATGAATCAAAATAGTTGTGTGATGTCATGTCATAATGAGAATGTGCTCTGGCCAATTGGTGCCAAGAATTGTCTGTACAGGGTGGTTTCCTTTTACAGTCTTTTTAAAGAGACATCATGCAGATCTGCACATGACAGTTCCCTTCAAGAGGGCTTGTGTTTCCTTTGCCTATTTTGTCTTCCCTCCCTTTTTAATTTTAAGGAGAAAAAAAAACAAACAAAAAACCCAGAGTTTATCAGTGAGCTGCTGACCTTAACTACACAAACAAATCTACTGGCAAAATCCTGCTTTGCGCTTCTGGCAGCTTTTTGCCTACTTAAGGGCAAGACTGGCGGATACTCGAGCCGCTGCAGCAGCAGGAGTTGCAGACTCAGTTAGGACTATTGTAGCTCTCTGGATTCTCACGGGACAGTACAGTGCAACTTGCAGTGGGATTTTCCTGTGTGCGCTCCAGGGCTGCTGGTCCTAGAGAGTGAGCCCCGTCCCACCTTAGTTGGAAGTATCTCCGGGTAGGACTGTGGACCCGAAAAGCTGTTGCTTGCACTCTTGCCGCCTCTTTAAAGTTTTTGGTGGGCTGTAGCTGCCCGGCGCTCTGCATCTGGCTGACTGATGCTGCACTTCTCCCGGCTCCCTGCCACCTGGGGCTGACACTGGTTCTGCTGGTCCTGGTATGTTCACCGGTCCCGGCTCCTTCGGCCACAGCTACTCATGAAGCGTTTTGGAAGTCTCAGGGGGAATAAGAAGCACAAGGACCAAAACCGAAGCACCGAGCGGCGCCAGTCGGAACCCCATGGCCTTTTTGGTAGGACCCTGTCCTTTTCCTAATTTTCTGACATGCGCATACACATCTTTTAAAAGATGTCTATTCCTTGCCTCTCACCTATAAATCTGGGTGTAATCATTAGGGCATCATTAGAAGAGTAGATTGATAAGTGCTCCCCTTATTTATGGTTATGCTGCTATCTTGAACTGCCCAACATTGCTTCTGAGACCTTTTTTCTCTCTCTCTCCCTTCTGGCCCAATGGGAACACAGCTTAGTGTCATTCGTGTAGACAAAAAGAGTGGTTTAGGAAAAAAGTAAGAATGGATTGGAATTGGTATTTTCAGCTGTTAAAAATAAAATGTAGGCGTAGTGATAACTCAATCTCTGAGGTAAGGGAGGAAGAATTCTTCAACTCCCTTCTCTCTGTGATTGAGTAATCTGACAGATCAAGGGTTAATGTGGGAGGGGAACAAAACATCTGCTAAATGTATCTCCCTGGAGGGGAAGTTTTCTTTGTGAGCTCCTTGGCTTCTGGGATCTTCTGTAGCCTCTCTATGCATAGGGAGTTGGGACCAGCACACGGCTGTAGTAGTATATGGTGAAATGCTAAGTATTTGTACTTAGTATTTTCAGTATCCTGCAGATTTGGAGTGGGTTTCACCCCTGTCTGTCTGACTTCGTGCAGGTAGATTCCAAAGCATTCTCAGCTCGCTGGGCGCCAGGCTAGGACCTGCCCACTTAACACTGAATGGTAGGTTTCATTTATATTAACAATCAGAGTTAGCCCCTTAGCGGATATGACTGCATTTATGACGTGAAATATTCCTGAAAATCCCCTTGTAAGATGGAACAGCAGAGCCAAACTCCAGGGCTGGTGCATTTTGTGCTTGCTCACCTTCAGAGTTGGGAAAGAAAAGCCCAATGGACTGGTGCAAATGAGAGAGGCTTAAATCATATGCCTGGAGTGGAATAGTGAAATAAAATATGTCAAAAATGGACATTTTATGTAGTAGAGCAATGAAAAATATCAGGGCAGAAAATGAAAACTGGAATGCAAGAAGAGAAAAAAAAAAGGTAAATCTCCTGCTGTATTCAGTCTTTGTTTGTTGATGGCCTCTAGAGAGTTTAGTAGTATACCGAGTGCGCTGCGAAGTATGAGAGAAGATGATAGTTCTAGTCTTCAGGGAGTTTTCAGTCCTAGAAAGGAGAAACCCCCCACAAAAAAGAACCAGAGAATAGTCTCGAATCAAGTGTAAAGGTGAATTTGCATAAGAAGATGGTGCATCGCCCAGGCCTTAGAGCTGGGGCACTTGAGACCAGAAGCGATATCCAGGCTTTGAGAGTTTATGAATTTGAGATTCATAGATGTGGTTTTAAAAAAAAATTCCTTTTTTCAAATTATGAAAGTAATAAACTCATTTGATATAGGATTAAATCCAAATGTGTTATTTAACTAAAAATCTGGTTTTGCTAATGGGGATGGGTGAGTCATAATTAAAAGCCTATTATTTGCCCCAGAGTGTTTTTGCTCCCTGTATTTAAAATTTGGCTATCATCTTGTCTCCTGCTGCAACCAAGATCAAAAATAATATTTGCATTAGTACTATCTTCCTACCCCATATTATCCACAGCCCCTTCCATCGTGAAAAAGTTAGAACAGCCATAGCCCAAATACCCCCAAAGAGTGGGAGAAAGATCAAAGGTGATGGTGGAGTTATATAGAGAAGGTAGGGTTTAACAAACGAGCATGATTGCTGAATTATTACATTGATATTTCTTTTATTCTCCAGTATCTTAGAGCAGCTAGAAGTAAAAACCTAAAATTGTGGAATCGTAACCCATATATCAAACTCTGAAATCTGTTCTGCAACTAGTTGTTGTGATGTGCTTTGAACTTTATTTCTTTTTTGCATATATGTTATTTTTCACAAAAAAGAAAAAAATTCGACTGTGGTGATAAAAAAGAATGTTTATTCCTTCTAGGCTCCTATATTCTGGAGCAGCTAGAAGGAAAAATCTGAGAGGATGGTATGGTAGCCCATGACAAACTCTGGTATCTGTCCTGTAACTACTTGTTGAACAGTGCTTTGAGAATGATTGCTTTTTTCTATCTTTGCTTTGTATATATGTTGATTATACAATAAAAAAGTTAAAAAAAAATACCACGAGAAAAATAAATTGGCTATCATACTGTCTCCTGTCGCTCCCAAGTTCAAAAATAACATCTGCATCTCAATGAAGTTTTGTAAGTGCTCATATGCAAATGCCAGTTCTGATCACAGGGGCGGGAAAACCAGGGCTCACCTCCAGAGCCCTCCCTTCCTTGTGATTTAGGAGGATGATAGAGACTCTGCAGCCCCTGCTCAGACTGGGTCGGCTGTTGAGGCTGCTGGAGCCTGGGTATTGAGGTTTGCGGTACATCCTGCCTTGCCTTTCCTCTTGGCAGAGATTCCTCAAGAAAAGGGGAGAGCAAGACTGCGTGAGAAGGTTTAGTGCTTCAGACATCCGTGATGGAGCCCTGGGCTGGGTGGCGATGCTCCTAACGAGAAGTAAATAGTCGAAGACTGTCCACTAGGTGTTCCCTCTCACCTCTCTGCCTGTCCAAGCCTTATCCATCTTTCAAGGCCCAGTTCAACCATCATTCTCTGTATCAAACCCTCACCTATTACCCGCTCTGGGATCTGGCCTCACAAGGACAGGGACCTTGTTTTAGAAGGAGTGTTTCACCTTAGTTCTTGCAGTAATGGAGGGTGGCAGGCTCTCAATAAAGAACTGCTGATTATGGGATGGACTGAAAACATTCCCCTCCAAGGTTATTCCTGGTTCTCTGGTAAGTATTGCTTCAGGGTTTTTTTGTTTGTTTTTTAAGTTCCCTGTCAGCAGCTCCCTCTATTTCATGCAGTTACTCCTTTAGCTAAAAGAATTTGAGATGAGGCCTGTTCTTCCCTCAAAGAAAAGCTTCTGTGAGGGCTTGTAAAAATGTGTGTCTTTCATATATGCACCTTTACTCCTCAAATAAAACTTAACTCTGGTAAGCAGCATGCTGTATTTCCATGAACCTCTTCTGCTTTTTGGCTTCATCTGTGGCTGGTAATTCTTTTCCAGGAAACACCACCTATCTTCTCTGCTCAGTTCTAGGTGGAGCATGTTCTTAAAGATAAACCCTGCTTCATCCTGTTGATTTGCCTACAACTCCTCAGGGCAAGAGACACATCTTTGATACACACAGATATGTATATTCGTGCAAGCCCACCCCCACGCATACCGCCCCACACATACACAAACACAGCTGGGCGGATAGCTCTTGACTATCCAGAACAACCAAACGAGAGAAGCAAGGCATGGCAGATTAACAATTACTAAGTCCATTGGTGATTGACTGTAGATGATTTCCATGTGGAAGTAAGTGACTCTCATAATACTAGAATTTATAATCCCTTTAAACCTGTGATTAAATCACCCTTTAAAGTTCTGATTCACAAGAAACACCTCCTTTTCTGCTTCAAAGTTTAATACCTGCGCAGTTCCCACTTCAAAGCTAAGAGGGATGTCCCACTTCTCTGATAGAAGTAAGACTTCTGCATCAAATTTTGATGCTCCATGTGATAGATGAGTGATGCTTTTGATTTCAACCCCTTTTCTCAATCTCTTTGCCAAACAAAGATCCAGATATGTTCACAAAAAGTATGTGGCAATAATAATAAAAATGTAAAAGGAAGATTAGGAAAGGATTATCCTAATCAGATAATGGCTAATTGCCTGCAGCAACTTTTCTGCCCTTGCGTTAATAGTGGAGTAATTAAATAAAAACTATTTGGAGTTTTCCCTTCTTAGGCACCACAGCTTATAATTCCTCATGCCATCAAGATGGTCCCCAAACTGCCTTACATGCCTTGGGAGATTGATTACATAATTTTTAGAAAGTCTTTGAGCTTTAATATTTTCTGATATCCACCTGATCTGTTCCAAGGAGGGAATGTCACTAAGTTACTTAAGCTTCTGTCAGGAAAGATAGGTAAGAGATCCTTTCTGAAGGCCAGTACTAGAGACAAGAATCAAAGTCGTATGCCAGAAAGTGGCATTTAACCTTTGGGTCACTGGAATTCAAGTAAAAGACCAGAAGCCACTACCTCTGATGACTCCTAGCTTTTAAAATGAGCTGTTAGCCATCCTTGGTAAGATTATACAACAACTTCTTGAACAAAACTTCAGGGTTTTCCATTGCCCAAGTATGTTTAGGTCACACAAAGACCACTCATCAGCACCCAGTTGACCTGTTATTACACAAGCTTTCTGCAGTATATGACACTGGGAAGAAGCACTACATGCTTCAAAACACAAGCAGTGGGCATGGCTGAAAAGCAGGTCTGTCCTTTCCTCCTTTGCTCTTCCCTTGTCCCCTCATGATCCAGGTCATTCTGCCTCTGACTGCACGTGTGCCTGCCTGAGTGCTGGTGTCCCTATTGGGTTTGCCTAGAAATATCCCAATATTCATTCATTCACTCAAATCTATGGAACTTTTTTATAATGGAAATTCTTAAACATATATAAAGTTAGAATGGTACAAGAGTACCCATCCTACAGGTTCAACAATGATCAATTTCTGCCAATCCAACCAGTATTCTGAATGTTTACTGTATGCCAGCTCCTCTTCCAGTGCTGGGGATATAGCAGTGAACAAAAGACAAGTCTGCTCATGGTCTAGAGAGGATAGATGGTTGAATGAGTTTTGGGTTTGTGATAGCAGGTAGTGGTACGTGCTATAGAGGAAAAGCAGGACAAGGGTATAGACCAGGCTGGGCAGGGAGAACTTTTAGGGAGAACATATATGTTCTTCCTAAACCTGAGTGACTTGAGAGAGTAGACCGCATGGCCATCTGAGGTCAAGTCTTTCCAGATCAGTGGAAAGGCTGAATCGATGCAGAATGGAAGCAGTGTTTTCTAGGGGCACCAAAAGCCAGAGTGGCTAGTAGTAAGCAGAGCAAGGTGCTCTGTAGGTAAGAGGTCAGGAGAGCAGGGTGCGAGGTCAGATGATACATGTTTTAAGGCAGGAGGCAGGTATCATTTCATGGATAGCCAAGAGATTTAGTTTTCTTAAATTGTGAGCACCAGTAATGAACTCTATCCCCTAATCCCAAATACCTCCATGACTGACTGATTACAGCATCTGAAATCCCACCATAAAGATTCATCCTTATAAATTAGGATGCTGCATCTCTAGGAGTCTTCTGTGTAAATACAAATTCACCTGAAAGAATGGGACCCAATGGCAATGGTTGAAGGAGGGGGCAGGGATGGGCTGCGGATCTGGGTGATGGGGCCTGAGTCCCAGCTCTGCTCCCACTATCCTGTGGCCTTGGGTAAGGCTCCAACCTCAGAGCCTGTGGTAGATTGAATTCCATACCCTAACATATTCTTAATCTTAATGCTCATTCCTGCGAGTGTGAACCCATTTGTGAAATAGGACCCTTTGACTATGTATTAGTCAAGATGTGACCCATCTGAATCAATTGCATACTACTGGAATTCTTTATAAGCAGAAGAAATTCAGATGTAGTGTGTCAGAGAAGGCCAAAGGAAGAAGCCAGAGTCAGTGTAAACCAGAAGAGCAGACACAAGGAGAGAGGAGTCACTGTATGACAGAAGGCAGAAGGTGCAAGCCATGGAACCCCAAGGATTATGGCAAGCCAGCGATGGAACACAATAGACTTCAGGAAGGAAGCCTAGTCTTGTTGTTGACTTAGTTTTGGACGTCTAGCCTCTGAAACTGTGAGCCAGTAAATCCCCACTGCTGTGATGGTGGGGTATAGGGATGTCCAGACTCAGGATGCCAAGGGCTGAAAGCACCACTTAAGAGGGAAGAAGTTGAGGGTTCAAGTCAGATTCAAAAGGAAAGTTTTAAAGAATCAAATTATTAAAATGCTATGCTGGTAAGCATACTTATAATTATACCTAGAGTGACCCCCAGGGAATCTCTTTTGTTACTCAGATGTGGTCTCACTGTCTAAGCCAACTCTGCAGGTGGACTCACTGCCCTCCCCGCTACGTGGGACATGACTCCTAAGGGTGTAAATTTCCCTGGCACATAAGACATGACTCCCGGGGATAAACCAGGACCCAGTATCAAGGGATTGAGAAAGCCTTCTTGACCAAAAGGGGAAAGACAGCAATGAGACTAAAAGTTTCAGTGGCTGAAAGATTTCAAACAGAACCAAGAGGTTATCCTGCAGGTTATTCTTATGCATTATATAGATATCTTCTTTTAGTTTATGGTGATTTGAAGTGGCTGCAGGAAAGTACCTGAAACTATTGAACTGTATTCTAGTAGCCTTGATTCTTGAAGACAATTGTATAATTTTGTAACTTTAACAATGTGATTGTGAAAACCTTGTGTCTGACACTCCCTTTATGTAGGTTATGGGAAGATGAATAAGAAAATAAGGACAAAAAATAAAATTTTTATAATAGAGGAGGTGGGATAAGTGGTAAAAAAAATCTGGGTAGATTGCAATACTAGTAGTCATTGAGAAGAAGGGGTAAGGGGTATGGGTTGTATGGGTTTTTTCTTTTTATTTCTTTTTCTGAAGTGATGCAAATGTTCAAAGAATGATCATGGTGATGAATACACAGTTATGTGATGATGTTGTGAGTCATTGATTGTATACTTTGGATGGACTGTATGATGTGTGACAATATCTCAATAAAATATTTTTTAAAATGCTTTCCTGGGCCCCACTTTGAGCTGAAAGTGGGCCCCACTAATAGTAATGATTTCATAAATGAAGCAAATTAATGATAAAACTACTAGGGCTCAGCTGGGCATATATGTTCAGCCTCCCTATAGCTTTCTATATCTATAATCCAAATATTTTATAGTTCTTCCTTTCTAGGAATGTCCAGTTGATCTGGGGAGAGAAGCGTGAAGCAACCAGAGAATACCTTGACTACTGAATTCTGAGCTTCAGTCACCAAGTGGTGTAGTGTGGGTTGTTTTTCTCCATATTTAGTACATATGAAAGTGGAGGCTTTGGAAATCATTTCAGTAAGACTGTGCTCCACCAAAGATTTCCTGGAAATTCTCCCCATAGAGAACTGGTTGCATGCGTCCCCTGAAGTATTTCTGTTGATGAACAATTGATTGAGTAGATATATTGGGAAACCTTTTTTAAAATATTTTAATCGATAAGACTTAACATACAAACATTCCATACATGGTGTACAGTCAATGGCTCACAATATCATCACATAGTTGTGCATTCATCACCATGATCCTGATCATTTTTTTGAACATTTGCATCACTCCAGAAAAAAAGAAAAAAGAAAAAAACTCAAACATCCCATACCCCTTACCCCTCCCTCTCACTGATAACTAGTGTTTCCATCTACCCAATTTATTTTACCCCTTGTCCCCCCTATTATTTGTTTATTTTTTATCCATATTTTTTACTCGTCTGTCCATACCCTAGATAAAAGGAGCATCAGACACAAGTTTGTCACAACCACACAGTGGGAACCCTTATAATGTCTGCTAGCATAGAGCAAAGGAAAGAAAAATGCCTGATAATCACAAATGGGGAGATGGCACTATCATATTCCTCATTTGTTTTCTTTACCTTTAAATTCCTAAAAGTGTTTCCAACTTCTGCTTGGTAGGGAATATGCTTTCTTTGAGAGCAGAGTGTCCAGGCAAGCATTTAACCCTGCCTCACAGCAGGAGGGTCTGGAGGAGGGGAGTGGGGTCAGCATGCCCAGATGCCCTTGACTTTCTTCTGGGCTGGACTCAGAGGCTCAGGCTTCTCTATGGTTCACTTTCATCTGGGGATGTGTTTCTTGGCCAAGATGAGACTGATTCCCTTCCCTTTAAGGAGACGCCATCTGCTCAGGGATGCCTCTGCAGCCAGTCCCCCCACATACCTGGGATGCCAGAGGACAGAGTTAAAGGGCTGTGCCTTCCTCATGGGCTTGTCCTTTAGGTCCTTCGCTGCCCCACCACCAGGCTGCAGAAAGCAACAGTATGAGGGTCAGCAGATGAGCAAACGGGCTGCTTTCCCTCCTGTTACTCACTAATGCTATTTAATTAAACTGCTCCCTGTCAGCTTTTTCAGCATGTGCCTGGTGGCTGGGTAAATGATAGGGAAAGTTGAAGGTACACATACTGTTTTTTCTGGAAATGCTTGACTGTCAGGAATATGTTATGGCCCAGCTTTGCATGCAATCTGGAACTTTGCCTAGCTGTGGCCTTATTTCTGGATAAAAGCAAGGGGAAGGTGTGGGTGGGCCCACTGTCAGGGCCCATCTGAAGGAACAGAAGAGACTTTCTGATTGGGAGGTTGCTTCCACTTCGAGGTTTCCTTCAAGCCAGCACTCCATGTTTATTGCTGTTCTGGCCCCTGCGTGGTTTTGATCCCCTCAGCCCTGTCTTGAATTTCAGCAATGTGTTTTCTTTCCCTGGTTCTTGACCTCAAACTGTTGACTGTTCACTGACTCTCCCAATTCTTGCTTCCTGCTGTCTCCATTAATACTCTCCATTAATTTACTCCCTGAACATTATCCGTCATATAATATCTCTCTCTGTGGCACCTATCTTGCAAAATGGACCTCAGTGCCAGAGGTACAGTGACATTAAACAAACTTGCAAAAAATCATCAAAATGGTGATAAAATATGCTAAAAAAAAAAAAAGTAAAGGGTAAATGAGATTTTGTTAGAAGGGTCTGATTTAGATTTGAAGGATCTAAATTGAGGAGTATAAAGCTTCTCTGAGCAAGAACAAACTCTAAAGGGTGAATAGAAGGAAACAGGCTATGGACTGGGGAGAAGGATCAGAGGGGAGCAGGAAAGTGTTCTAGGCAGACGAAATCACCTAAACAAAGGTCTAGAAGCAGACAAGGGCCTGGTCTGTTGGAATCATTTAAATGAAGTTGCCCACAGCATCTCAGGTGCTCTTTGGGATTCATTTGGCATGATTAGCATCCCTCCAGACCTGCAGGGGAAATTCTGATGGGACCATTCTCCCAGCATAACCCCACTCCTGACTTTCCTGTTAAAATACATTCCTATGCACTACTGAATCTACCTGACCAGGGGCTGATTTATCAGCAGCTGATAAGTGAGCTCTCTCACAAGCGAGCAGAAAAGCAGGCTTTCTCCCAAACGACAATCAATCAGCCTCTGCCCTTCCAGAGATTTCTGTTGTCTAGTTTTTGGCTGTTCCCACTCCTCTATGTTGTTTGGATTTGTTGAGCGTGTTGGGCACCTAGATTACAGCAACCCGTGAGGAGTCCATGGCCATTCAAGAAAATGGAAAATGGACCAGAGCTCTAAAGAGTGGCTTATCTGGGTTGCCCTGCTGAGAGGCTTTCCTTCCAGTTCTGTGGTTGTATTCAGAAGATAAACTAAAGAGACGCTGGCTAGGTGTATTCTTCCCCCTTGCTTGAAATGTTCTTCCTGCTGTTCTCCAGATCTACCACCCTTTAAGTTATTTTTATACAGACTCTTTCCAGAAGACTCCAGTGCGTGCAACTGAAAGTACTGCTGTCATATTTCTCACTTGTTCTTTTTACCTTTAATTCCTAAAAGTGTTTTCAACTTCTGCTTGGTAGGGAATCAGCTTTCTTTGAGAGTAGAGTATCCAGGCTTAACCCTGCCTCACAACAGGGAGGGTTGGGGAAGAGGGGGGTGGGTTTACCGAGCCCAGATACCCTTGACCTCTCTTCTGGGGTGGATGGCCTCACAGCACACCCAGCAGCTTAGGCTTCTCTTTGGGTCACTTTCCTGTGGGGTTGTTTCTTAGCCCACGTCTGGGCGGCTTCCCAGCAATGCTCTTTTTTTCAGGACAGTGATAATAAAGGCAATATTGATTAGTTCACTTGGGGTGTCTAGTTGAACTACTTGGGTGTGGAGACTCTGTCTCATTCTCCTCTCTGCCTGTAACAGATAGCTACTTGTTCCCCATATTCATGTTCCCCATCTTCCTTAATAATAGAACCCCATTATTGTGATGGCAATGCGTGTAGCTCAATGGGACCATATGATTAAGTTGTGCAGTAAACTACAGTTTGAAATGTTTAGACTTATGGGAAGACCTATTTTTTAAAAAAATATTTTTATTGACAAATCTTCACATACATACATTCCATACATGGTGTGCAATCAGTGGTTCACACTCATCACGTAGTTGTGTATTCATCACCATGATCATATTTAGAACATTTGCATTACTCCGGAAAAAAAGAAAAAGAAAAAACTCATACATACCATTCCCCTTACCCCTCCTTCTCATTGACCGCTAGTATTTCCATCTATCCAATTTATTTTATCCTTTATCCCCCATATTATTTATTTATTTATCCATATTTTTTTACTCATCTCTCCATACCCTGGATAAAAGGAGCATCAGACACAAGGTTTTCACAGTCACATAGTCACATTGTAAACATTATACTTTATAGAATTGTCTTGACAAATCAAGTCTACTGGCACACAACTCAATAATTTTAGGTACTTCCATCCAGTCACTTCAATATACCATAAACTAAAAAGGGATATCTACATGGTGCATATGAATAACTTCCAGGATAACCTCTCAACTCTGCTTGAAATTTCTCAGCCACTGAAACTTTTTTTGTGTCATTTCTCTTTCCCCTTTTGTTCAAGAAGGCTTTCTCTATCCCTTGATACTAGGTCCCAGCTCAACCCAGGATTTCTGTCCCACATTGCCAGGGAGGTTTACACCCCTGGGAGTCATATCCCATGTAGTGGGGGAAGGTGGTAAGTTCACCTGCTGAGTTGGCTTAGAGAGCAAGGCCACATCTGAGCAACAAAAGAGGTTCTCTGGGGGTGACTCTTAGCCCTAATTTTAAGTAGGCTTAGCCTATACTTTGCAGGAATAAGTTCCATAGGGGCAAACCCCAAGATCGAGGGCTCAGCCTATTGATTTGGCTGTCCCACATCTCGCAAATGGGGAAGTTGAATATTTCCTCCTTTCTCCCCAGCCCCCCAAGGGAACTTTACAAATACTTCAGAAGACCTCTTAAAAGAGGAGAGGCGATGAATCTGCTTCTTCCCTTTTTCCTTCCTCTTGCCTTGAATGTAGATATGGCAGTTGGAGTTCTAGCTGTCATCTTGGACCATAAGGTGACTGCTGAAGATGAATAAAATAAAGATTGGTGCCTGGGTTAACATTGTGATGTAACCATAGTAGGCCCTGAACTGCCTACCTATAGGGCATCTTTTATATGAAGAAAAGGATAAACCTCTTGTTTAAACCATTGTTATTTTAAATTTTTATGCTAAATGTGGACAAACTTAAACCTAACTGTTATGGTACCTAACACAGAACTTGACGTAGACTAGGCACATAATAATAATAATAATTACTTGATGACTGAGCAAGCCATCTGTGGGGAGTGTTGCGCTTCTCCCCATGTGGAGACATGGCTCCAGTTAGACAGAAGAAACTGAGGCAAGATTGGGTAAGGGCTGCCCTGGTCTGGGATAAGGAGACACCTATGATACTCAAAAGATACTTTGAGTACATCAGAGATACTTTGAGTACCTTTGTCCAGGTCCACATTCTCTAGTGTTATGTGTCCAATATACTGCAAGCAACCTCACTTTAAGAAAACTCTGATACTCTAAATTTAGACTAAAAAAATAAGAGCTGATAATTCTTTTGTATACAAATAGGCCATTTTCTTGAAATTGCTATATTCCTTTTTGTGAATTTTAAAATATAAGTGAGTTTGAGAAGAGCCCACCACATAGAGAAATGGACACAGTATTACAGCTGAAGCCAGAAAGGTGAACTTCAGATTAGCCTTTTGAGCTCCTGCATAGAGTTTGGCCACGAGGCTGTGTAGTCTGGGCCCTCTACCAACGTAGTTGATACGTTCCTTTTTATGATGGGTACTGGCTACATATTGTGGGATAAGCCAAAAATCAGCAAATTATTCAATCTGATAATGAACTTGTACTTTATGCTGGCATTGGAAATGTGAAGACATAGAAGACATGGCTCTTAGAAGCTTACAGTTTAGTTGGGGAAGGAGGAAACACCACCTAATAGGAAAGCTACCATTAAGAGGCTGTGAGTGAGAGGTGTTTGATGCTAAATGCTCTGGGGTTGGGGTAGGAGTTGGTGGCTTCTGTGCTGGAACCTGTGATGATGTAGGATTGGTGGCAGTCCAGAGACAGGGAATGAGAGGCAAATGGAATGGCAAAAACCCAATAGACTATTCAGCTTGGGGGTCACACTGACATGGGAGGACAAGTGGAAAAAAAGTCTGGAAAGAGAAGTTGGGACCAGATTTTAGAAAACCTCGAATGCCAAGCTGGAGAGTGAAAACTTGTAAGAAACTGGGACTCACCAAAGGAGTTTGAGCAAGTAGGAATGTTAAGA
Source organism: Myrmecophaga tridactyla (assembly GCA_004026745.1). NCBI lineage: Eukaryota > Metazoa > Chordata > Mammalia > Pilosa > Myrmecophagidae > Myrmecophaga > Myrmecophaga tridactyla. The sequence continues at coordinate 25,266 of PVIY010011168.1, read as the reverse complement.
AAATGTGGTTTGGGAACTGAGCAGGACAACTGGAGGCTTCTCTTTGCAGAGCTGGAGCTAGCCATAGGACAAAGAGGGGTTGTATGGGCCTGAGCACATTTCATCTACTCTTGAAAAAGGAGGCCTTACAGGTGTTTTGAGTCCCTAAGGCCAGCCCCTCCTGCCCTCTGGTTTTGGGCAGTTCTGACTCGTGAGCTAGTGTGAACTCTATAGGCAGATGTCTCCAGAGTTCCCACCTTGTGTTCAGTACCACATCATATGCCCTGAGGGGCAGGTGGTGGAGGCCAGGCAGCAGCTGGGCCAGGAGGACCCGCGGGGCTAGAGAGAGCAGCATATGAGGCAGCAGAGGAAGATCAGCTGGGGAAGGGAGGCTGGGGCTGGATGCAGTGGGGGACCTCTGGGGGAGCTGGCCCAGGTAGCTGGATTTCAGTGTCAGCTCTCAGTGATGATGTCACATTGCATGGTTTGTAGACTATTTTTTGCTCGATTATTCTGTTAAGGTAGGTAATATAGGGGTAGAGGTGGCATTCCCTTTTCCCAGCTAGGAGACATGGCCCAGAGAAGCCAAGAGATGCATCAGCCACATCTGTCAAAGTGCCAGGGAAACAAGTTTCTGAGGCCTTCTCAGTGCAAGATTGGGCCTAGGGGATACTTGATGCTCTTTCCCACAGGGCTTCCCTCTAGTGAATGTGTCTGAGGTGAGTTGTGGTTTAGCCCCTGTGGTAGTTAGATTCAGTTTTCAATTTGGCCAAGTGAAGGTGCCTAGTTCTGTTGCTGTAAACATGAGCTAATGGCATGTGAACCTCATCTGTTGCTGATTACATCTGCAGTCGGCTAAGAGGTGTGCCTGCTGCAATGAATGATGTTTGATTTAATTGGCTGGTGCTTAGCCCAGGCAGCTCAGCATACCTCATCTCAGCCCAGGCCTTTGGAGTTGCAGAAGAAATCACCCCGGGGAAAGTTGTTGGAACCCAGAGGCCTGGAGAGAAGACCAGCAGAGATCACCCTGTGCTTTCCCATGTAAGAAAGAACCTCAGTTGAAAGTTAGCTGCCTCTCCTCTGAAGAACTAACGAAATAAATCCCCTTTTATTAAAAGCCAAACTGTTTCTGGTGTGTTGCATTCCGGCAGCTAGCAAACTAGAACAGCCCCCTCCTCTCTCCTGCTTCTCTGCTTCATCCCCTTCTCTGCTCCCACAGTCCTGCCACCCCCCACCAGCCTGGGCTTTGAATCACAGGATATGGGATTCCCCTGCTTCTCATTCCTGCGCTTGGCCCGGCCCGGCCTGGTTTTGGTCACTGGATAGCTAAAGCTGACCTAAGGGACAACAAAAGTGGCCACATCCTAGAACTAGTGACCCTGAGGAGTGAAGCCCACCTGATCCCAAAGAGAGATGAGCTGCTACCAGTGGGCCCCGAGCCTGGAGAGCAATTTCTTTCTCTTCGGTAGCCCTTGTGGGGTCTCCCTTCTCAAGTGTGTAGTTCTCCATAGCGGGGATCCCATGCCTGGTGGTGGGTCATCTGGGCTTGCACCCCATCCTGATGACCGGGTCTGGACTTATCACAGCCATAGTGGGGCTGCAGTCTGGCCTCCTGCTAGGAGGCCCCAGTCCACCATGAACTGCCGTCACACTCCTCCAGCACTAAACATTTTCATGCACCACCATTGTGATTCTTTCCTAACACTGCACTGTTAACTTTTAACAGCTTTTTCATGTAAATTTTACTGATGTGTAAGCATACCTGAAAAAGTATACAAATCATAGACGAATTTGCACAAACTGAAACTACTCATGTTATATTATGCAGCTCAAGAAACAGACATCACTAGCACCCCAGAAGCCTCCCCATGCCCCCTGCCTGTCACTACCTCCCCAAGATTAGCATTGTCTGGTTTTAATCTTTATGGGATGGATCCATACAATTTTTATTGTATGTCTGGCCTCTTCTGCTTTAACATTGTGAGATACAGCCACGTGTTGCTTGCAGTTGAAACTCATTCACTCTCATTGCTGTATAACATTCCATTATCTGAATGTCCCACAACTCATAGAGCCATCCAGTTTTGATGTGACATTAGGGCAGCTTCCAGTTTGGAACTCTGACAAAGAGCGCTGCTACAAACAGTCTTGTACATTTGCATGCTTTTCTGTTGAATGTATACTAGAGTGGAATTGCTGTTTGGCAGGGTACACATATGTTCAACTTTAGTAGGTTTTGCAGTATTAACTATGTGTGTGTCTGTGTGTCTGTGTTTCTGTGTCCCTGGCTATTCTGTAAGCAGATATCCCATCTCTGTACCCCGCCCCAGGTTCCTAACCCAGAGCCTTCTGACCCATCATCTTGCTCTTGACAAATGCAAATGCTTTTTCTCACCTGGTAATGGACGTTTAGCATCAATTCCTGTTGAGGTCTACCCAGGTTTCTCAGAAGGGTGGTGCCTGGGCCGCTTGAGGACTCAGTTTCAGCCTGTTAATTGCACACCATTAAGACAGCACCGCAAGGGGGCCAGCTTAGGAGGAAGCTACGTGTTCTAAGGCTGCATTATTCCTTCTCAGCTCGGCGGATGGAATTTATTTATGACTGGGAACTGTAGCAGGATTTGGTTTGTAACCACCAGCTGTCGCTATAGCAACTCCTCACTTACACCAGACTCTCCACTAAAAATAGATCACCTTCATCCCTAAGGATAGAAGAATCAAAGGAAATCAAAGTGGAAGTGGGGTAAGGTGGGGTCGAGGTATCGGTGCACTCCGCAGCCAGGTCCCCAGACTGATTGCAAGGTGTGCCCTCCCTATCCCACCCACTTAAAAGTAGAAAGACGGGCTGGGAAGGCAAGCTCCGTGAACCTCCTGGGAGGAGGTGGGGAATTCCCCAATGCTTTAAGCCTCATCTGTCTTCTCCTTTTCTTCCCAACTTTCATAGCCTTTATAGCCTGAACCACAAAATTCAATACTTAATTATAGTCTTGTTTAGTTTGGTTTTTTTTTTTTTTTTTTTTTTTTTTTTTTTTTTTTTTTAGTTTCTTAATCTTAATTCTTCCGTGGGACTGTACATTTTTTTCAAGGGCAGGGACTTAATTAACAGGGTGGTATAAGAACTCAAAATCATGTCATATGAAAAGGAGTTGAAAGAACTGGAAATATTGGCATAGACAAGAGGCTTACGGGAGTCGATGGGGAGGGAAACAGACTTTTCAAATCTCTCTGTTAAAGAGGAACTGCTGTGTTCTCTATCATTCTAGAGGATGTGTGGGGAGACTATAGGAAGACTGAGCTCAAGTCCGTAGGAGGAGAAAGATTTTCCCCCATATAGGACATGTTTTTGTTTTAATGCATTTGATTGCATTTTAAAGCCATAAAAGTAAAATAACATTGCAAGGCATTCAAAAGCTAGAAAAAGACCTCCTTCCGTAAACATAAGATCCATGGTATCAACCAAGACTATCTTTGTGATGGTCCTAAGGGAAGAACCTTTCAAACTCTCTGAAAATGGCAGCTTTGAGCAGGAGAGGCTGTGCAGTGTAGAGGGGGCCAGCTGAAGCCTGACCCTGCCTGGGTCCAAATCCCAACCGTATGGCCAAGCCGGGGCTTCACTTTGTCTGTAAGTGGGAATCACAGTGCCTCCTTAGGTTACTGTGTAAATCCCTGAGCACCTCGGCTGATGCACAGTAGGCACTCTGTGGCATGGGCGATTATCACTAGAAGGATTCAAGCTGAGGGTGGATTTTAAAATATCATATGGGAGATTTATTGAGATGCTTTCTAAAGCCCTGGCACTGAGATTCAGGCTAGAATAGAACATGGGTGGGGATGCGGCATGAAAAACTGGTTCAGTGGGTGAAGTGGTGGGGCTTGAATAGTGCAGCAAGTTGCCCTTTTCCATGGGCTCAGGTCTGCTGTGGGCATCAGGGTGCTTGGATTTGCCTATCTTCCTAGATTCCCCGCTCTGTTCCACCGAAAACCGGACCAACCCATCCCATGCTTCTTAGTCGCGTGCCCACTCCTATTATTACCGCACCCTTTTAGGAATGTAGGCCCTAGCTCTCCAACCAAATGGTAGGCTCTTTGAGGGCCGTGATTGGGCCTTAACTGTCTCAGCTTAGGCCTGGGCTTGAGGAACTCATTATGGTGCAGTGAAATGAATGGATCCATGATTGAGCTGGGGCCATCCCAGGGTTAGGCCAAGATAATAGCTATCCCTGGAGGTGCTGAGAACCTGAGGCCTCCTCTGGAGTTATTACTGCATGACCAGGTCATGAAGGACCTGCTGGGAATCTGAGCAGGCAGCCCATCAGAGGGCTGAGCCCAGGGATCCAGGGGGCACCCCCTTCCCCAAAGCCCCTACAGTCTGATTTCCTAAAGGAAAAGCAGAGACACGGGTAGGATGCAATTTGGTCCTGGCATGGTCCTCGGTTACATTCTCTCCCACAGAGGATTTTAGACTTTATTAAGCCAAATCCGCACTTCACACCTCAGCATGACAGGTGTGTGGGGACCAGCCTTGCCCTCAGACAGTTCCTGTGGATTTACTGTCTCACTTGTCCAGGGCCTCCCTGCCCATGGAGAACTCTCCACCTCCCAAAATATGCCCCTTTCCTTCAGAAAAGAGGAAGGGGAGCAGGTGCCGTGTGTACAAAGGACACTCATGGAGGCGCTCGTTCCTGGCCTTGTAGGAGCAGAGGCTCCACAGTGGAAGGAAAAGGAGCTGATGACTCTGCCCTGGCTGGTGAGAGTAAACAAGACTGGGGGCGGAAGGCTTTCCCGTCCTGAGTCTACCATTCTCTACCTTTCAGGAGGTAGAGATGGAAGGAAAGACGTGAGGGTGGGACTGATGGAGGCTCAGAAGTGGGGAGCCAGTTAGTGGATGAAAAGGCATTCGGGAAAGTGAGGAATGCCATTTAATCAGAACCTGCCAGCCCGTGTCTATCTAATCGGTGTTGGTATGTGTTAGCGGCACATCCATAATAAGAAAGTGCTGGGTGACAGCCCAGGAGCCGGAATTGGTGTTGAGCTGTTGGCTGATAGTGGAAAGGCTGAGCTACACACCCCTTTTCCCTTGCCGCCACAGAATCCCGCAGAGCACCAGGCTAATGTTTTAGTTTGCCCCCACCGGAGCCTTGCTGTTATTTCAGGAGAATAGAAGGAATTCTCCCTCCTCCTCCCCGCCTGTCCAGGTGTGACACTCCTTTATCAAAGCAAAGCCCTTGTTTCATAGTGAGAGATAAGGCCCCCTTGGGGAGATCACCCCCCAACTCTATCCCTCATGCAACAAGGTATAAGAGATTGATAATAAATCGTTTTCTTGGAGCAGGTGTAGATGGGTGGGAGCCCAAGGACAATATGTCCTTGTGTCCGGGGAGGAAAAAAATGGCGGGTGTTGGGGGAGATCTGGATCTACAACTTTCGCAGCTTTGTCCATCATGTGATCTTCTGAACCTTGCAAACTCTTCTCAAAGAGGCCTCCTGCTAAGGGTAGTCCTGGGGCTCCTTTTCTAAGACACAGCCCTTAAATGTCGTACATCCATGGGGTCACAGATCTTACTGCTGGAAGGAAGCTAAAAGGCCTTCCTTCCAGCCACCTGCTTTCAAGAAGTAGGTGAAATATCATTACACCTTTTACAAATGAGGCACCGGGAGCTCAGAATAAGTAATGTACACAACAGCAGGTAGCTGAATATGCCAGAAGTTCATAGGTCAACTGCAGTCCCTAGAATAATGTTTTTGTATTTTTTTTTAAACAGATATGCCACTGACTAGGTAACACATGTGCACTAAAATGTTCAAAAAGTATAGAAAGAAAGTATGGTAAAAAGTAAGACATTCTTCTATCCTAGACACCAGTTCCCCAGTTCCTCTACCAAGAGGCAACAGTTCCCACATATCATTTCAAAGGTATCCTGTGCATTTAGAAGCTCTTTTTTTTTTAGCTCCATACACATGGCAGCATCTTATACATACCTTTCTGCAACTTGCCCCTTCCTTTTGATGGTTTTACCTAGCAGCCATTTCCCACTAAGACATGAGGAGATGCCTCATTCTGTTTCAAGTTTGTATAGTTCTCCATTATATAGATACTCCGTAAACTACTTACCCAGGCCTCTATTGATGGAGGTATGCTTTGCATGAATTGTTTCCAATCCTTTGCTATAAAACTGCTGCAATGAATATTTTTGTACATGCTATTTAGTTTGCTCTGCTGACAAAAGCGGCTATCATACAATGTGTTGGCTTTAACTATGGGAATTATCATTTTGAAGCCATGAAATTGTCCAAATCTAGGCATCATCAAGATGATGCCTACTTCCTGAAGACCCACAGACAGCAATCCTGGACTCCTCTGTCACATGGCAGAGCACCTGGCAGCATCTGCTAGTCTCTCCCTTCTCCTCCCTTCTCTTCTGGGCCTGTGTGCGCTCTCTCGTTCTCGTTCTCACTCTCACTCCGTTTATAAAGGATTCCAGTAACAGGATTAAGACCCACCCTGGGCCATGCCTTAACTGAAGTAACCTAATCAAAAGGTCCAATATTTCCAATAGGTTCACACCCACAGGAATGGATTAGCTTTCAGAACATGATTTTCTGGGTACATGCAGTCTCAAACCATCACACAAATTTTTTTGTGCATATTTGTCAATTTATCTGTGAAATGAATTCCTGGGACTGAAATTGTTGTGTCAAAGCGTATGTGCAGTTTCTTCTTGATAAATATTGTCAAATTGCCCTCCATAGAGGTTGTAATGTGTACATGCTCTCATCAGCCCTGCTGGATACCACAACCTCACCAGCATGCTGTGTTATCATAACTTTCTGACCTTGGTCAGTCTTGATGGCTTCAGTACTGAAATACAATAGCCTTAGCGCTAGAACAATAGTGAAAGTGTCTGTTTTAGAATGTCGACTCTGGATCTGTCAATCCACTGTGAACCCATGTGCTGGGGAGGGGGCGGGTGGAATTTAATGCCATAGATAATAGTAACGTTCAGGAAACAATGGCTGACTCACCCAGGGGACATAGAGTTACAGTCAGCACTTGAGACTTCAAAGAGCATAATCCAGGTGGAAAGGAATATTCAAGGAAAGCTTCAAGGAGGTGGCACTTGAACTAGGACTTGAAGGGGCAGCAGGATCAGGTTAGGTGAATGAGAGGGGAAGAATTCTAGGGAAGGGAGTATTGTACTGTTTATGGTGACTTGCCATGGGGAACAGTGGGGTTGCAGAGGAATGGAAGGGTCAAATGACATCTAGGAAAGTAATTTGAAAGCAAATACAATTGGCCTATAAATACAAGATGGAGTGTCAAATTGTGGTTGTGAATACTCACAGCCAAAACATCTGCATCCTCTAAACAAGCCGAATGCAGGTGCGGATCTCAGAAAACAGCTGCCCGGTAGCAACCTGGAGACCAGGGTGAAAGACCCTTGCCCGCCTATGGTTCCAGCTATGTCCACCTGCTTCCCCTCGGTCCCCAGGTACCAGAGGCCATGTCCAAGTGGACTTGGAGCTCTAGCAGGGACTCACTCCTGGCTGGTTGCTGGGACTGGGTGCTGGCCACCTGCCCTCATTTCCTGGGTGGAAGGCTTTTGGAGGAGGGAGAGCTCCCAAGACCTGGGTCCCAAGGACCGCCTCAGCCACACTGCCTGGCCGGGACATCACTCTGCTCTACTGATGTCTGGTGCTGGCCTTGGGCACGAGCTTTCTTCAACTTGTGCTTTCCCATGTTTGTGCTTCAGTTTTAATGGAAATCAATTCTAGATCGGCTCGGGGAGGCAAGAGGAGATGACAGGGAGGGGGCATTTCTGAGCTTGGAAGGCAAGACAGGGGCCCACTCTGAGGATGCAGGTTCCTGAACTGCTCGTTGGCCAATTGACTGTTAAGGATGAAGGAAAGTGCCAAGTCTATCCAGTGTGGCTCAGGGCTCTGGCTCCCAAATCTGGGTGAACAATGATGGCAATCACTAAGAGAGGAGAGAAAACATGAAGAACAGGTCATTGAAGGAGGAATGAATTCTAGGGAAGGGAGTATTGTACTGTTTGTGGTGACTTGCCATGGGGAACAGTGGGGTTGCAGAGGAATGGAATGGTCAAATGACATCTAGGAAAGTAATTTGAAAGCAAATACAATTGGCCTATAAATACAAGATGGAGTGTCAAATTGTGGTTGTGAATACTCACAGCCAAAACATCTGCATCCTCCAAACAAGCCGAATGCAGTCGTCAACTCCCGAGGAGACTGGAACCTGGCAGCTGCCTCACACAAGCAGTCCAGCTCGGAGGCAGGATGCCATCGAATGGCGTGGGGAGGCCGGGGAAGTGGCTACCGGTGTCTATATGGCTGATGCTTCCTCTGGGCTCCCATCAGGACACGTGCCTTAGTTGCCACCTCCTGCCTAAAATGGCTTGTAGGACCTAGAGTCATCCAGGCATTCTTTGGAGCTGTTTTTTAGACAATTCATGTGTCCAGTATGGTGCACTTTGAACTGTGTTTCTCTAATGAATTGATTTTGTGTTTATGACAATAAAAACCAGGTACCACTTCTCTTAATTGGGGGTCCCTGGACAAGAGAGACAAGGATCTGGGTGCAAGTAAATCCAGGAAGCGGGAGGGAGGGAGTGGGGGAAAGGAGGAAAGCCAGGGTGCTGTGTGCTATCCCCATCCCTGGGCAGGCAGGGGGCTTGAGTCCTGGGGCCTCCAGCAGTGGTAGACTATTTGTCTCAAAAGCGCCCCTCACAAGAGTTAAGAGGAGGTTTAGATTTGCTATTTGGTGAGGGTGTGTTTACTGGTTTTCTGTCTCTTGGGAACAATGAAATTATCTAAAATTGAGAATGTTGATGGACTGTGGATTTGGGCCCTCTGCATGATGCCTGATGAATGCAGGTGACTGAAGGATGTACTGATGGAGAAGTAAAATGGTGAATGATGGTGTGTACTTATGAATGAAAGTTGTGCTGCTGTACAAGGGAACAAAGCCGTGAGCACACAATGATGTGAATGAACATGTGGGACATTTGGTGAGACAAAATAAGCCAGAAACAAAAGAATAACAATGGTACAGTCAGCTTTAGAAAATGCTTATAAGAAAACAGGGGATGGGCCATGGTGGCTCAGCAGGCAGAGTTCTCATCTACCATGTCAGAGACCCGGGTTCGGTTCCTTGTGCCTGCCATGCAAAAAAAAAAAGAGAAAACAGGGGCCTAGATTGTAAGTTTTTAGAGCAGACACATTAAGTCTGGAGTGGTGATTATTATTTCTGGATTCTGAGAGGCTATTTTATATATATAACCTGATATTTAGAGATAAGAACGAAGCCAAACAGGGTGGGGTTAAAGCAATTCAGAACATAGGGGTAAGGAAGACAGTGTCTATATTTTAGAACCACACATACTCTTTGAGACTAATGGAAGAAAGGTTTATTTGATCTGGAACTAAAATTTACTGTAGTGCAGAATCTAATTCAATGTATCTGTATAGCTCATTTGAACAATTGAAACACAGGACACACAGAATAAGAAAGAGGTCCTTTAATCCTGTATAGATTATTGTAATGCTTGGAAACATCCTAGAGTATATTAACCAGATAATCAAAATGTTGGCAAAGTCCCCTGAGTGAGGGGAGAAAGGGGATATGGAACTATTAAACCTTACCATCAGGAATCCCCTGATACTGTGTCAGAGTTTAGGGACACCCAAATCAATAGGCCATGCCCTCGATCATGAGGCTTACTCTTGTGAAGCTTATATATGTAGCAGAGAAGCTTAGACTACCTATAGGCATGCCTAAGAGTTACTTCTGGAGGACCTCTGTTGTTGCTCAGATGTGGCCTCAGTCTCTCTAAGCCCAACTCTGCAAGTGAAATCATTGCCCTCCCTGCTGTGTGGGACATGACATCAGGGGTGAAAGAGGTGACACCCAGGGATGAATCCAGACCTGGAACCATGGGATCAACAATTCCATCCTGAACAAAAGGGGGAAAAGAAGTGTAATTAATAAAGGATCAGTGGCAGAGAGAGTTCAAATAGAGTCGAGAGGCTACTCTGGAAGTTGCTGTTATGCAAGCTTCAGGTAGGCCTTGCTACCTATCATAGCCTACCAATACCCAACCAGGACCATTCCAGTCAATCCTAAAGAACACCTAGGGCAATATATAAGATTCCACAAGGATTACAGGCACTACAGTAACTTTCCGGAAACCTACAACCTCCAGATGGGTCCCTGGCCCAGATAAGTCCTGAAACCTAGCTCAGCCTCTCCAGAACATCAGATAGTTCCATCTCCCTACCCCATATTAGGGACAGACCCTTCCAATATCAAAAATTTTAAATTGCCATAGCCTAAACACCCCTAAAGAGAAGTATGGAAATATCAAAGGTGATGGTGGAGTTATACAGATAAGATAGGATTTAATAAATGAATATGAATGCTGAATCATTAAATTGATATCTCTATTAGTCTCCAGTATTTTAGAGCCGCTAAAAGTAAAAACGTAAAATTGTGAAAATGTAACCCATGTCAAAGTCTGAAATATGTTCTACAGCTAATTGTGGTGCTATGCTTTCAAATTTATAGCTTTTTTGTATATATGTTATTTTTCACAAAAAAAGAAGGAAAAAATCTATTGTGATGATAGAAAAATATTTAATCCCTCTAGCTTCCTATATTCTGGAGCAGCTAGAAGGAAAAATCTGAGATGATGGTATGGTAACCCATGACAAACTCTGGGATCTGTCCTGTAACCACTTGTTGAAGAGTGCTTTGAAAGCTATTGCTTTCTTATTTCTTTGCTTTGTATGTATGTTATATTATACAATAAAAAAAAGTTTAAAAAAAATGTCCCTCAGATGAGAGCCTGGAGTCATTATCCACTGCTGCTGTCCCACATTGGATGAAGGTTGTCCCAGGTGTGTTAACTCCTCTGAACTACAGGGCTGTGGGCTTAGATGTGGCTGAGTGCACATCCGTGGTCTCAGGAATGTCCCCAAGGCAATAAAGAATTGGGACACCATCATCTTGGGTGGACTGTCCACCATGGCTGGGGCTGGAATCAGAGGTGGCCTAAGGATCTGCTCAGGACACAAAAGACCAGTTTCCCACCTTACTGCTGACTCATGAAAAGAAGGGCCATGGCCCTTAGTCCAGGGGCTAGCTTCCGCAGTGGCTCATAGTGGACATATTTTGCAGGGCACTGCTGAGGCTTCAGATCCACCAGAAAGACTTGGGAGCTACAAAAGTTTGGGGCCCACCCATGAAGGGGCTGTGCCTTGCATTGCCAATCCTGGATACTGTGGGGCTAGCTGCCTTGGCTCCCCTGAAAGCTGGCATGACAGCCTCACCACCATCAGCAGATTTTGCTCTGAATGAAGAGCTGATGTTGGGAAGAAGCTGGCAGGGAATTGGGTATGTAGGGAGTGGTTCCATCAAGTGGCTGAGCCGAGGCTGCATGCCCACACTGTAGCCTCAAAGGGGCTGGGAAAGGGAGCATGGGGCAGAGGGGGAGGCAGCATCTGCCTCCCTCCAAGATTCATTGGCCAGGGAGTCCCCAAATATGGGTAGTTCAGATACTGGACCACCAAAAAAGTATGACAGATGGCTTCTACTGTGTCCCTTGGAGGTCTCACTGCAATCCAAGGCACTTACCAAGGTCTCCAGCCAACCATGGTAGAATTTACCCCAAGAGTAGTTCTGGTAAATACAATATTCCCCTCTTAGCCCTTTTTCAAAGATAAGTAGCTCCCCTTACAGGAGGAGAACCACATTTGGCCAGCAGCTTCCTGCCTCAGTGATGTGCACTGGTGCTGAGAGAAGCAATGAGTTAAGGACAGAGGGCTGGAAGTGGTCAGCCAAAGAACATGAGGATGCCTCAGGTGTCAGAAGCTCTCTGGGATTGGTGTTTAGGGATATATGAGAAGCAGAGATCTGGATGGAGCTGTGGGGTGGACACAAGCTAGGTAGGCATCTCCCAGGGAAAGGGAGAAGATTGAAGTAGAGGCTGCTTCTGACTCAAAGTGTTGCCAGCTCAAGGAGCTATGATGAAATTGCCGTTGGGGTGATGGGGAGTCTCTTAGAAGGAGACTTTGGTCCAGGGTGCAGTAGCCCCATCTGTTCATGTTGTCCACTCCTTTTTGGGGGAAAGGGGAAAGCCAGCATGTGATGCACTGTCCACATCACTGGGTAGGTGTGGGGCTTGATTCCTGGGCCTCCAGCAGGCAATGTACTCCTTTCAAAAGTAGCCTTATTTCAGCCTAAAGAGAAAATGCAGAGATTGGGGCTTGTAATAGCTGGAAAATAGTGGTTTAAAAAAAAAATTATCCTGGCAAGAAGCAAACTGGCAGCAGCAATTTCTAGCAGCCATGCCCCCAGCACAACCCCCTACCTTTCCCAGAGAGACCTCACCTTAAATATACTCACTGACCAAGTGCCAAGTGCACAGCTGTGGATAGGCATTCAGCACCCTGCAGAGAGGCAGAGGAGCGCCCAGCTCTGCAGATTGGCACCACAGCCTCAGAGGATAGGCCAGTCCCGGATTTGAGCTCTGGTGAGTTGAATCTTCTTGTCCCCCAGAATTTAACAGCAGCCAAATCCTGTGGCCTGCTGACTTTGGCTCCCCCCAGCCCCCCTTGGCCTCTATCACCCGCCTTGAACCTTCTCTCAGCTCCTCTTGGCCCCTCTAGGCTAGGCTCTTTGACCCTTCTTACCCTGCATGAACTTCTAATGCTTGACAGTGCTTCATTTTCAAAACAGGAGGTTCTAAGTGCTTGACTTCAGGGTGTCAACGTCTGTTCTGAGTTATCTATTTTAAGAAAATTGTTTTCTCAAATAGCAATAAGAACCAATTTGTGTCACACACACAAAGTTCCATTGGTTCTCAGTTGCCTATAGACCAACCACTAAACTAGCAGACTCAACTTAATTCTGGAAAGGGCCATGGTACAATTACATCAAATAGAATCTCCTATTTGGGATACTAACTCACACTAGCTTAAACCATAATAATATTCATATCAGAACAGGAAGTCCAGAAGTGGGCCTGTATTTCTGCCTATCTGTGGTACCCTTGTCTCTAGGCTTTTTCTTTCTACATCCATTTGTCTTCTGTTACCTCCCTTGTGGCCACAAATAGCCATGGCCACTCCCACCTGAATGGACTGCTTTGCTTCTGCTTCTTTGCAGTGGAAGCTGAGTCATATACAGACCATCCAATTGGTAGAGTTATCCATTTCCTAGCTACAAGGATGGCTGGGAAAGTGAGTCTTCAGGAAAATACCCCTGTTTTGGTTTGCTAAAGCTGCCAGAATACAATATACCAGAAAATGAAATGCTCTTTAAAAGGGAATTTGATAAGTTGCAAGTTTACAGTTCTAAGGCCATAAAAATGTCCAAACTGAGGCATTCAGAGAAGATACTTTATCTCCCAAGAAAAGCCGATGTCTGTCGCATGGGAAGGCATGTGGCTGGCATCAGCTGGTCCTTATTCCTAGTTCTGTTGCCTCCAGCTTCTGATGCCAGTGGTTTCCTCTTAAAGTATTTGTGGGCCTTCGCTTAGCTTCTCCAGGACACAACTCTGAGTTCTGGCTTATTTAGCATCTCATGGGAAGACTCATTGCGACATCTGCTGGGCTTTACCCATCTCTAGACATTTGCTATCTCTTTCAACGCTCCAACTATCTCCAAACATCTGTGTCTCATCATCTTTGAAGCCACTGTTCTCCAAGCATCTGCATCTGAGGTTTCTCCAAAATGTCTCTCCTTTTAAAGGACTCTAGTAAACTAATCAAGACCAACCTTGAATGACTGGAATAACATCTTCATTTACTCAAAAGGCCACATCCACAACTGGATGTGTCACATCTCCATGGAAACAATCCAATCAAAGTTTCCCACCCTCAACAATAGGTCTGGCTCCACAAGATTGGATCAGGATTAAAACATGGCTTTATGGGGTACATAATAATTTCAAATTGGCACAACCCCCATCATGAGCCCTTCTTTCCACTATGGAAGCTAGGTACATCCAGGCTGGATTGGCAAAAAGAATGACAAATGTCCACCAAACATAGGGACAAAGAATTTAAGGAAGGTCCTCAGCAAGATTGGTAAATAACCTAAAGACCAGCTACCAAGCACCCTCTCTCATGTGGTGACACTGTCCTTTGGTGGCTCACCAAGGCTCAGGATAGATTATCAGCTTTGAAAGGCTTAAAAACCATACTGTTTTCAGCACACAAAGAATGGATCTATTTCTTGGTTCACAGAAACTGGTCCTATGTAAAGTTTTCTAATTCTAAGTGGTACAAATGATGGATGGATACATGGATGAGCGTGTGGACAGCAGCATCATAAAGGTCTTCTCCCCTTATTGGCAGAGTCACATGGGAAACCAGACTCAAAGGATGCTGAGTGATCATTTTGTGATCTGTGACTGGTCGGTAGTCAGGGCAACTCTTCCCTGGGACAATATTTGGAAGGGTTTTGTGAGCTTCCTGTTCTCTGCCCTTGACCATCCTCCCACCATTCTCTTCACTTGGAGTTTCTCCAAAGAGTTTCAACATACTAAATTGTAGTAAAATATTATTTCTGCCTCTCTGCAGGTGACCAAGGTCACCTTGAATGGAGTTATATGGGTGTTCCCAAATTCTTTAGACATATAATTACAGTCTCTTGAGTAACGTTCACCAACTAATTACATCCTCTTTTTATGTGTTTTTTAAAATTTAACTTTATAGGGGCAACCTTTTTCCTTCTTTTCTTTCCTCCCTCCCAGTTTTTAAAGGACATGTTGTAACAGTTCTCCCTTACTTCCAACACTCATTTCCCTAAAAGGTTATAAAAGCTAAAATCACAATGACTGCTGCTTCCTCCTAAGGCCAGCGTATGCCCTCGCTTGTCTCCATAGAAGCTTAAATCTTTTATCTACTTGCTTGGCTCTGATCTACGTGTTTTCTGCAGTGCTCTGTGTTTTAGAGAAAGGTTTCATTAGAGGAATTCAAACCTCTACTGATAAATTGTGTTAACTCCTGTACTTTGAAAACTGAATTTAAATGATGCCATGTTATAAGCTTGGTTATATCTAAGTCTCAGTTTTCATATCTACATAGTGGGAAAACTATGTCCTCTGTCTTCCTCAGTGAGTGATTATTATGTACTTATTGTATACAAACACAGTGTTAAGTTCTATGTATGGTGAAAAATGGAATAAGGTTTGTGACTGATTGGTTGGCTCTGCCAGTTTGAGCCTTAAGCAGACAAGGCCAGGGATGGAATTGTGGATTTAAGCCTTGTCTGGGCAAGGCAGGCTTTATTATGAGTCTGCAGACTAACCCTGCCCAGCCACTGGCTTTCTTAATGAACGCCCAGGGTTACAAAGGGAGATGGAATGGGAAAGCATTATTACCAGGAGAAGATCTGTATCCATTCATTTGGCAAACATTTACTTGACCTCTAATAGTAAAATGATTTCACAATTATCCTCCTTGAATTTCCGAGTCTATCTCTAATAAAGGCTGAGAGAATCCAGGTGGAATACCATATCTGCATGGGGGATGAGATCAATATGTGAGCTCTCCCAAGTTTGGTATAGTTGTAGATGTTCAAAACATTTTAAACTTGTATTATAGAAGATTTCAAGCATATATAAAAGAGAAAAATATAATGAAGTCTTATGTATCAATTGCTCAGCTCAGCAACTCTCAACTCAAGGCTAATCTTGTTTCATCCCTATTCACAGCACCTCCCTCCTTCCCCTTGGATTATTTTGAAGCAAATGTCGGACATATTTTATCTAAAAATATAAATGTTCCTTTAAAAAAGCCTGTTCTGAAATCCTAAGAGGCCATAAGAACATAATGTCATGTATGAATAGGGAGAGTTTATGACTATTTCTTCATGTCCTGTCTTCCTTCCTTCCCTCCCTCCTTCCTTTTTTGCTTTGGATCTCTGTTTTTTTGTGTGTGTTTTTTATCTTTCTAGCTCTCTGACTCTCTGGTATTATCTTTAATTCTTTAGTAGCACCCCCACCCCCATTATCTTTCTCTTTCCTACTCCATCCTCCTACCCCTTCTTGATCATAGCATGAATTAGAATTTTGTTAAGGTTTTTTTTGTAATTTTTGTTTTCCTTATGGGTTGGCAAAAAAAAATAAGTTAACCTTAAATTACCTCCCCATGATTCTGTAGAGACTGAACTTTTTCTGTAATCTATCCTCATGTAGAAAGCAGCAAATGCAGTCTGTTTATCATGAACACGTGTCTGGTAGGAAGAGGAGCAGAAGTAGCAAATGTTTCCTACTTCAAGCAGAAAATCAATTCTGACTCTGGGCTAGTGAATATGTTTGTGGGCTTGGAGAAACGTTAAAACACCATGTGCAAAGCTGAAATAAGATCTCACGAAACTCTTTTATAATACTCGAATTGGATGAGGATCAATACCTGCCTTTTAACCAAACCTCAGCCGCTCAGTTACAGGACTGTAGAATGTAGAATGGCAGGACTGCGGTCTGTCAGCACTGGCTCATCAGGGGAAGGAACATTGTTATCACCGAATTTTCTAGAAACCTGAAATTAATCCCTTCTTAGGCCAAAAAAGGGGATTATTCTAAAATGTATCCTTGAGTTTTTAAATAGAAAATATTAGATAAGATTTAGGATTATCAAGATGAGCTTATCAAGATTATCAAGATTCTGACTCTATGAGTTTGCTTATTCTAATTATTTAAAGTATATCAGTGATATCGTTATATTTGTGCTTTTGTGTTTAGCTTATTTCACTCAGTATGATGTCTTCAAGTTTCATCCATATTGTCACATGTCAGAATGCCATTCCTTTTTATGACATTCCATTGTATGTTTACACCTTATTTTGTTTATCCATTCATCAGTTGTTGGACCCTTGGGTTGCTTCCATCTTTTGGCAATTGTAAACAAATACTGCTATGACTATCATTATGCAGATGTCTGTTTGACTCCCTGCTTTCAGTTCTTTTGGGTATGCATCTAGAAGTGGGATTGCCTGGTCATATAGTAATTCTATACTTAACTTTCTGAGGAAACACCAAATTGCATTCCACAGTGGCGGCATCATTTTACATTGCCAGCAGCAGTGGATGAGTGTTCCTATTTCTCCACATCCTCTAAAACACTTGTAATTTTCCATTTTTTTAATAGTAACCATTCCTAGCGAGTGTGACATGCTATTGATTTGCATGTCCCTAATGGCTAATAATGTTGAGCATCTGTTTATATGCTTTTTGGCCATTTGCATATCTTCTTCAGAGAAACATCTATTCATTTGTCCATTTTTAAATTAAGTTGTTTGTCTTTTTGTTGTTGAATTTAAGGATTTCATTATATATTCTGGATATTAGTCCTTTGTTGGATATGTTGTTTCCAAATAGTATCTCCCATTGTATAGGTTATCACTTTACATTCATGATTAAGTCCTTTGAGGTACACAAGTTTTTGGGTGATGGGGTCCCATTTATCTGTTTTTTTTTCTTGTATTGCTTGTGCATTGGTGTAAAGAAAGTCTAAGAAACCATTGCCTACCACAAGGTCCTGAAGATGCTTTTCTGTGTTTTCTGCTAGGAGTTCTGCCTCTTATATTTAGGTCGTTGATCTATCTTGAGATGATTTTTTATATGTGGTGTATGTTAGGGGTCCTCCTTCATTCTATTGCACATGGAGATCCAGTTTTTCTCACACCGTTTGACGAAAAAATTATTCTTTTCCCATTAAGTAGACATAGCAGCCTTGTCAAAAATCAGTTGGTCATAAATATGGGGGTTGATTTCTGAACTCAGATCTATTCCATTGATCTATTTGTCTGTCCTTGTGCCAGTACCATGCTGTGTTTTTTAATGCAGTTTTATTGAGACATATTCAAACATCATACAGTCCATCCAGAGTATACAGTCAGTGGCTCAGAGTAGCATCACATAGTTTTGCATTCATCACCAAAATCAATTTTTGAATATTTTCATTACTCAAAAAAATATAAAAGAGAGAGAAAGCCCAAACCTCCTTATCTCCCTCCTCATGCTGTTTTAATTACCATGGGTTTGTAATAGGTTTTAAGATCAGGAAGTGTCCCCTCCAACTTTGTTCTTCCTTTTCAAGACAGCTTTGACTATTTGGGGCCCCTTACTCTTCCATATAAACTTGATAATTGGCTTTTCCATTTCTGCAAAGAAGTTGTTGGAATTTTTTATTGGGGTTGCATTGAAAAGTTAATCACTTAGATAGAATAGATATATTAACAACATTTAGTCTTCCAGCCCCAAAACACAGAGTGTCTATTATAGTTTGCTAGCTGCCGGAATGCAATTTACCAGAAACAGAATGGCTTTTAAAAAGGGGAATTTAGTAAGTTGCTAGTTTACAATTCTAAAGCCGAGAAAATGTCCCAATTAAAACAAGTCTATAGAAATATCCAATCAAAGGCATCCAGGGCAAGATACTTTGGTTCAAGAAGGCCGATGAAGTTCAGGGTTTCTCTCTCAAGTGAGAAGGCACATGGCAAACACATTCATAGGTTCCCTTTCATCTGGAAAGGCACATGGTGAACACTGTCAGGGTTCCTCTCTCATCAGGAAGGGCACATGGTGGACACGGTATCATCTGTTAGCTTCTCCTGTCTTCCTGTTTCATGATGCTCCCTGGGAGGCATTTTCTTTCTTCATCTCCAGAGGTCGCTGGCTGGTGGACTCTGCTTCTCATGGCTATGTCATTCTGCTCTACTGTCTCTGAATAGCTCATTCTCCAAAATGTTCCCTCTTTTATAGGATTCCAGAAACTTATCAAGAACACCCAAATGGGTGGAGACATGTCATCACCTAATCCAGTTTAACAACCACTCTTGATTAAATCACATATCCTGGAAGATGATCTGATTACAGTTTCAAGCATACAGTATTGAATAGGGATTATTCTGCCTTTGTGATATGGGATTTAGATTAAAACATGGCTTTTCTAGGGGACATACATCCTTTCAAACCAACATAATATCCTTCCATTTATTTAGATCTTCTTTGATTTCTTTTAACAACGTTTTGTAGTTTTCTGTGTACAAGTCCTTTACGTCCTGGTTTAGATTTATTCCTAGATATTTGATATTTTTAGTTGCTATTGTAAATGGAATATTTTTCTTCATTTCTTCTGATTGTTTGTTACTGGTGTATAGAGACACTATTGATTTTTTGGGCATTGATCTTTTACCCGACCACTTTGCTGAATTCATTTATTAGCTCTGGTAGCTCTGTTGTGGATTTTTTCCAGATTTTCTATACTTAGGGTCAGGTCATCTGCAAATAGGGAAAGTTTTATTTCTTCCTTTCTAATGTGGATGCCTTTTATTTCTTTTTCTTGCCTAATTGCTCTGACTAGAGCTTCCAGTACAATATTGAATAACAGTGGTGATATTGGATATCCTTGTCTTGTTCTTGATCTTAGCGGGTGTGCTGGTTTGAAAGGATATATGTCCCCTAGAAAAGCCAAGTTTTAATCTAAATCCCATTTCATAAAGGCAGAATAATCCCTATTCAATACTGTATGTTTGAAGCTGTAATCAGATCATCTCCCTGGAGATGTAATTTAATCATGAGTGGTTTTTAAACTGGATTAGGTGACGACATGTCTCCACCCATTTGGGTGGGTCTTGATAAGTTTCTGAAGTCCTATAAAAGAGGAAACGTTTTGGAGAATGGGAGGTTCAGAGAGAGCAGAGAATGCTGCAGCACCACGAAGCAGAGTCCACCAACCAGCGACCTTTGGAAATGAAGAAGGAAAACACCTCCCAGGGAGCTTCATGAAACCAGAAGCCAGGAGAAAAAGCTAACAGATGACACCGTGTTCGCCATGTGCCCTTGCAGCTGAAAGAGAAGCCCTGACTGTGTTCACCATGTGCCCTTGCACTTGAGAGAGAGACCCTGAACTTCATCGGCCTTCTTGAACCCAGGTATTTTTCCCTGGATGCTTTTATTGATTGGACATTTCTATAGACTTGTTTTAATTGGGACATTTTCTCAGTCTTAGAACTGTAAACTAGCAACTTATTAAATTCCCCTTTTTAAAAGCCATTCCATTCCTGGTATATTGCATTCTGGCAGCTAGCAAACTAGAACAGAGGGCAAGCTTTTAGTCTTCCATTTCCAAATTCACCATTAAGGATGAAGTTAGCAGTGGGTTTTTCATAGATGCCCTTTATCACGTTGAAGAAGTTTCCTTCTTTTCCTAAAGTTTCTAAGTTGAAAATTTATCATGGCTTATTCTCAATTTAGATAGATGTTTAACAATTTATTTTACTTTTTTTAGTTATAAAAGCAACCCCAAAACTTGTTTTTTTACTCATGTGGGCCCTAGAAGCAATGGCCCTAAATAGAAACATATAAGATTCCCCCCTGCCACCAAGACACAGAAGGGCTCATGGTTTTAGATTTTGGAAGTACCTTCTGGAAGGCACTGCAAAATAGTGTCCATTTTCCTCTGGGCTTGGGAACCAAACATAAGTTAAATGGGTTAATAATAGAATTGGATTTTCGATGGGCAATTACTATATCCGGCACTTCTATTTTGTCACCTTGTTTGTTCCTCACAACAGCCTTATTAAGACCATATTCAGATGGAAACATCAGCTGAGAAAGCATAAGAAACATGTTCACATTACTCAGTGTTCTGGTTTTCTAGCTGCCAGAATATGCTATACCAGAAATAGAACAGCTTTTAAAAGGGGGAAATTATTAAGTTGCAAGTTTACAGTTCTAAGGCCATGAAAATGTCCAAATTAAGGCACCAACAAGATGTTACTTTCATTCAAGAAAAGCCGATTAAGTTCAGGGTTTCTCTTTCAACTGGAAAGGCACATGGCAAACATGGCAATGTCTGTTGGCTTTCTCTCCAGGCTTCTGTTTCATTAGCTCTCTCTCCAGGCTTCTGTTTCATGAAGCTCTCTTCTGTTTCATGAAGCTCTCCTCTCTCTTCTTCATCTCCAAAGGCCACTGGCTGTATGGGCTCTTGGCTCTCATGGATCTCATGGCTCTGTCTCTCTCTCTCCAAAATGCTTCCTCTTTTAAAGGATTCCAGTAAATTAATCACAACCCATCTGTAATGGGTGGAGTCACATCTCCCTCTAATTGAAGATTCATACCCACAATTGGGTGTGTCACATCTCCATGGAGATAATCTAATCAAGTTTCCAACCAATGTTGCTGAATCAGGATTAAAACATGGCTTTTCTAGGGTGCATAATCCTTTCAAACTGGCACACCCAACTAGTAAGTGGCAAAGCTGCACCTCAAGCCCAGGTGAACCTCCATACCTCACTGTTTATGAGAATCCTTCAGGAGAACCTACAGGGAAGGTGCTCTGAGATTCCAGGCTAGAGTCCTAGAATTTGCCTTTTTTAAGACTTCAAGTGATTTTTTGCAGGTTATGTTATGGTGGTCACTTTTAATCATTCTCTCCTTGAGTTGACAGCTGTTGAAGCTGGGTCATAGGGAAATGGAGGTTCATTAGACTGCTCTACTTTTACATGTATTTAAATATTTCAGTAATAAAAAGTAAAGCAAAATCAATACTAAATTGCATTCATGTAAGAAACATGGCACCCAGTGTCTTGGAGCAAATAGAAGGAAAAAAAAGAAAAATCGTGGAACTGTGACCTATACCGAACTTTACAATCTGCTCTATAATTACTTTTTTTTTTTTTTTTTTTTTTTGACGCATGGTCTGGGAATTGAACCCGGGTCTCCCACATGGAAGGCAGAGCATTCTAACCACTGAACTACCTGTGCACCCTAATTACTTTTAAAAATATACTTGGAAATGTATTGCTTTTTTGTATATATATTTCACAATTAAAAATACATTTAAAATAAAGAAAGAAGCATGACACCATATCCTTTACACAACTGCTCTTACACAGCCTGCTTAACAGTCAGGGATGTGTCCTGTATCACCAGATTTAAAGAATTAGGGGTCTGTCTTTTGGGGTTTGGAGGAAGGGAGGACCAGAGCAAAAGATAGCAAAGTCAGTAATACCTCCTGTTACCAGAAGACTATTTAGGAAATTTAGATTTACAAACTAGCATATCCATCTTCTAAGATGTCAGACTCTGAATTCTTTCTTCACTGCCCCCCTACTCTTCTGGGATTTTTGCCCTTAAGTCTTCCTTCATGTTCTACATTTTCTATTATCCCACCTTGATCTGAGAGCAGCATAAATGAACAGTCGGGAACTGCTTCACCTCCTAAGGGAGGTCCATCCACCAGGGCAAAGAGCACTGGTAGAGAGAACATCCCAGACCAGCTTGCACCCCTCTCTTCTGAGGCATGCCTACTTTCCCGAGAACACAAAGGGATGTTCCATAAATATATTTGCTTTAGATTCTGGGTAATTTTCTGGAAATATCCTATACTCAAAGGAATGATGAAAAATGTAAATGCAGGAGAAAGAATTTGCATAACTAGAGTATTTTTCTCCTCTGAAGCTTCAAGCCATTTGTAAGTCTGCACTAGGTCTCGAAATTTGTCCTGCAAAAGAGAAAGATGGATATAGAAGAGTACATTTAGTGGTTGACGCTTCTTTCTGTTACCCAGCGTCTACTCCCTTTTGTTGAGAACAGGACTCTCAGTTTGCTCTCCGGTATTTCTCATGGAGAAATTTGTGCAGCCCCAGGGTGTGCAGCTGTGTCCTAGATCAAACCAGTGGGTACATACTGTCCCCCCCCCCCCCAACCCCTATGCCGGGTCAGGGGTGGGCATTAGGTGCTTCAGGATCAAAGAGAGCCGTTTTGTTTTGTCTGATTTCTCAGGGAAAGGGACTCTCTCTTTCCCAGTGGACCAGAATGAAGGGCCTCGTCAGGACTGGCACGGTGGTAACGTCCGCAGCCATGTGGAACCTGAGAATAGAGTCACTTCCAAGGAATGGAGGAGAGAAATTCCATCAGGGCGACCCCACTGGCTTCCAGGTGAAGCCGCACACGTCAGCGCTTCAGTTATGTGTACCGCTATCTGCTGGAACCAGTGCGACCATCCCGTGGTTCGCCTTTTGGTGCGTCAGGCAGCGTGGTAGTGGGGGAGGGGAGTCACACCCCCGGGCTCCCCGGTCACGTTGCTCCACGTGACGGGCGTGCAGTGGAGGGGGAGGTCGTCGTGAGTCACAGGTGGCTTCTGAAGCCACGGCCCCACCCCCGGCCTGACGCTCAGCTGCCTGCCTTCCTCCTGCCTGTCACACCCTGACACTGGATCTGGGGCAGCTGCTCCATTGTCCCAAGAGATGATCTGGCCACCTGGGTGGGGTGAAAATAACACCCAGGGGCAGCAGCCTCTGGAAGCTGCCAAGGCCGGCTCACCCCAGGGAGGGCGGGGTTGATTTCTGGGGTAACGGTGCCAAACCCGGTAAGTGGCACTCCACCAACACTCGGCTCGTGTTCCCACGTGCTCTGGGCCACCGCTGGGCTGTGACTAGGAAGAATCACTGGGACTGAGAATTTCTACATTGTAGAATGGAATCCTACAGTTCTTGGATCCAGGTTCACGGACAGGCCAGCAGCTCTCATGAAAATTCTATCTGCTGTTTTAATCTCCTCACAATAAGCCTAACAAAGAGTCATCCAGCTTCTGCTTAAACACTTCCAATGATGGATAGCTTATTAGTTTACTCATTCATTCCCCAAATGCTTATTAAGTATCTACAAGTTACTTTCTGGAGCTTCAGTTTCATCTTCTGTAAAATGGAGATACTTCTGAGGCTTAGGAGGATTAAATGAATCAGTATATTTAAATTGTTTAACTATATGAATCTATGTGAATAGTAACTCCAATATTTTCTGAAGTGCATGTATCAGAGTGCTCAGAATTGTTCCTATTACAATTGCTGGTATTCCTATACTGTTACACTGTGTGCAAACACTGCCCTGGGCTCTGTTGTAAAGAAAACAAAGTGTGCGTCACATAGCTTATTTGCTAGCGGGAGGAGGCGGGCCGTCTCATTTAGGATCACAGGTGCATTTGTACAGTAAGTCAGAGAAAGGCAGCAAAAGGGGCATGTAGGGAGCCAGAGATGGCGGGTGGGGGTTGCTCTCAGATCCTCGGCCAGGGAGGCCTCTGTGAGCTGGAGGAGTTCCCCGAAGCAGTGAGAAGGGGAGGATGCCCCGGGAGGGGAAGGGATCAATGCAAAGGGCCTGAGACGGAAGCTACCTCTGTCATATCTCCATTTGCATGTCTGAGCCTGAGCGTGGGGGAGAAGCAGGGCTAAAGCAACAGTCCATTCTGCTTAGACAGTGTTCTAACTGAGAAACAGATGAAAACGCCATTATCATTTCTATTCTCTGGCCTCAGTCCTGCCTTCTAGATTCTAGAGTGCCTGTCAGGACTCTAATATCAATGCTTTTCCTCCTGGAAGCCCTTCTGAAGCATGAAGTTGCTACCAAGCACACCCACTCGGTCACATCTTGGTTCCCAGCCCCTGCATTTTCTGGTGGTCCTCGTAAGGTGCGGCGCCCACGGTTGGGTCCAGAACACCTGCTCTGCTTAAGCAGAGCAGAGGGAAGCACAATTGGGGCCCCTCCTCTTGGGTGCCCTGTTTAATGAGTGCAGCCTAAGCTTCCATGGGCCATTGGAGGCAGCCATATCACCTGCTGGCTCATGTCAAACTTAAGAGTTAACTGCATTGCAAGGTCTTTTCGTAGATGGTCCAAGCTGCTGCTGCACTTATCCAGTTCCTTTTGTGTACTCAAGTTACTCATAGAATTTGCTCTGGTATCTGGACATTTTACATCTCTTGTCTTCCTAGTCATTGTTGGCATTCGCTGGAAACCAATAGTATAAAGAAAAAAAAATTAAAATTTGGACACTGTTTTCTCACTCTCTGATTGGACATCAGCGAGGTTAACTTTGTGTTAGGGTGGAGCAAGCTGCTAAGTGAGGAGTCCCATGAGAACCCCTTGGCCAAAACTGTCCCTTTGCCCACCTGGCTCAAGACCTTCAAATCCACTATTAGAAATTGATTCCTTTGTTGTTACAAAGAGAGTTTTATAGAATTAAGACAATATATATGCTCCTAAGAAGATCTTAGATTCATTTGCCATTTATATTTTCCATTTCCTCTACTCTCCTCTATGGCAGGAAGGTCTCAGGTCAGGAAAAGAAGCATTGGGTGTGGGTGGAAGTGGGAGAAATAGAATGTCTCATTTAACAGTTTTCACTGAGGGTGAGCCCTGATACCAGTAGAATTCTGAGTTCATTAATTAGGCTTCTTTGAGCCAGTAAAAAAAAAAAAAA